>CAJFCX010000178.1:0-31169 GCA_904066255.1 Eimeria sp. OTU-X | reverse complement strand
TGCATATAATATATATATATATATATATATATATATATATATATAAGCCCCAAAGTGAATGAAATTCACTTTGGCATTTTACAGGCTGGCAGGCGTGCATGCCGTGTGGGCATTGGAAGAGGCTTGTGTTAAGGGCCCATATGTTCTCTTCTTTTTGTAAGGTGAAGGAATATACCAATTTCCACATGCTACTGCCATCATTGCATTCGTTCTCCTGTTTTGGGGTGTAATAAGTACTAGACGACACCGTAGTTTGTAGTGATTTGGTAGATGTGAATTGTATTGTCTATTTTTTGTAGTTCCGTGAACTTAGTGGTAAATCGTTTCGGGTTATTGAACAACCGTGTCTGTAGGTGTGCATCTGTTTAACCGTAAGATGTATAGGAATATATATTTTTGTGTAAATACGCCTGCAAAGGGCAACTAGTGCACTATTGCGTGGATGGGAGCTGTCCTCCTGCCAGTGCTTTGATTTGGTTGAGTGAAATACATCTAGAAGGGCTTCTCCAAATCAAAGCACTGGCAGGAGGACAACTCCCAGTCACCCAATAGGGCACTAGTTGCTCTTTGCAGACGTACGCAAAAATATATATTCCTAGACATCTTACGGTTAACCAGATGAGTGAAGTACATCCAGACGGGCTTATTCCCACGAATCAACGTCTAGAATGATTTACTTGGGTGGTGACAAAGGATTTATTATTTCAAACGGTTGATTAGTAGCCGTCGATTGCTACTGTAGTAGTTCATGTGCAGCGACAGCCAAGTGACTAACCGGGAAAGTACTCATGAACTGGTTATTTGAGTAAATATAGCGGCTTCATCATACCTACAAAAAATGATTTGTAACAGTTACAAAAATAACTACTTGCAGTAGAAATCCATGGTGTATTTGATTAACCACAGTTGATTTATCCCTAGCGAGATATGACGCGTTAGCTGCAGTAAGAGGCTGTTTGGTAGCAATACAAGATAAATTGGTAGCATTAGTGGATTTTTTATTGGCAACTAATTACCATATGATGGAAACAAGGGTTTAAATAGAATAGATGAGCCCAAAACTGTAAAGATATATGCTGGTAATATTGAGTTGCAGCATCATGGGGCTTGCGAGGCAGTTGTTCTGAGGAGGGGGCAAGAGTCTAACAAAGAAGCTGTATAGATATTTAGACGTCTCACGTTCAAATATTTTTAATTAGAAATAGAGGAAGGAACAAATCAGCTGCTTGTTCCAGATAACCGGGGCCAGCGTCAACACCAACATCCGCAACCGATTTGCTGTCCATTGCTACTTCAACCCTAAACTCTAAACGCTAAACCCCGGGTTTCCATTCGCTTTTTGCTTCAGTACCCGTAAAGTCGGATCTTTCTTCCCCGACGCTAGCTGCGGCAGCATTGTCTACAGCCACAACGGAATCGAAAACGAGTACATACATAAGCACAAGCATAAACGCAAAAATACAACGCATGTATGCATGCATGTGGCTTCTCCCATATTCGGGCTCTGTCCTGTAGCTTATGGCTAGCCTCTGGCGCGGCATCAGCCGCGCAGATAGGTCCTGTAGCGGCACAGCGTATTTCGCTCCCTTCTTAGGGCCCCCTTTCTGCATCAACGGCTGCAGCGGCTGCAGGTTCGGTTGCAACACGACCAGCTTCGGCGGCGGCAGCAGCAGCTTCAGCTGTACTTTCCGAATACCCTGCAGCTACGCGCGTTTCCGTCTGCAAGTAACACAAAGACAGGGGCAAATCTGGGTTCCTCGATGCCGCGTTAAATCCCAACTTGTTGACGCATTCCATGGTCTACCAGGCTGCTGGCGGCAGCTGGATGCAGCACCAAACGGAACTAGAGACAATCGCACCAGCGGCGGGATTGACAACATCATTAGACACAGCATCAGGGGAAGCATCCGCGGTCACAGTAGCAGCAGCAGCGGTAGCGGGAGCCTTGCAGTTCGGGTGCCTTCTCTGGGGGATTCCATAACTGAAGGTACTGTTTCGAAGTGGCTTGTGGGAGAGGGGTCTGTGGTGCATGCAGAGGAGGTGTTGTGCGTGCTGGAAACAGACAAGGTTTCAGTCGAAATAACGGCAAAAGTTGCAGGCAAACTCGTGCATATAACAGCTCCCGTAGGCAGTAACGTTCTGGTGGGTGGAGAGCTCGCCTTGATTGAGCCTTTGTCCCCTGGAGAAACTGCTGCGTCTGATGTAGAGGGTACTGCTGCTGCTGCCCCGGGAGCTGCAGTAGCACCTGTACAAGCGCCACAAGCAGGCGCAGGCGATGCGGCTGCTGAGGCCCCCACTCTACAGCGGCGTACGCCCACCATTCTCTTTAAGAGTGTTCGCAACAGACTGGAGCGCCTCGGTCTTCTTTCGCATCCGAAGCAATCGCAGCCACAATCGCAGCAGGCACAGCAGCACCTGCTCCTGCAGCAGCAGCAGCGGAAGCCTCAAGGGGAAGCCAGTAGCGGCAGCTGCATTCAGCATGCACCCTCAACTGCAGTAGACTCACGTGTGACAGTCATTAGGTGAGCTGTTGCGAACGCAAATGTGTGGGCACGCTTGCGTATATGTTTGGCGTGTGTGAACCAAGTGGGTTTAGGGTTTAGGTTGTGAGGGTTTGTGGACCTTGTGGACCTTGGCTATTCCGTGTTTTTTCGGGTTGCAGGTACGCCGCAATGGAAGACTTGCCACCCTTTCTGCAGCGGCCAAAGCTCAGCGCAGAGGAGGTGCAGGTGATAAATGATGGGGGCCTAGCAAATGTAGACAACGCAGTGCGTGCTTGGACTGTCTCTCTTTGCTTTAGCCCGCGCAACACAGAACCTGCTGCTGTGGCTGCTGCAAGCGCCAAAGGAGCCAAAAAGGGCCACCCCTCGTGAACCGTCGACGGAAGCTCGGTCTTGGCAACGGCAAATGCAGAGTAGCAGCAACCCGAAAGGAGCAGCAACAGTAGCATGTGAAATATAGCAGTCCAAGGGAGCATTGCTGGCTCGAGGTGTAGGTTGGAGGTTGGTAGTGAGGGTGCTAAGCTACAAGGAAGGCTGTGGTAGCACGGTTTTAGTTGCACCATCCGCACGAAGGCGTATACATGAAAGATGAACAAGTGTTCATACACCTCAACCGGAATCCATCTCCATGCGGTGTACTATTAAACGCAAGCAGCGTACGGTTCACTAGGGTGTACCTGCGATACGTGAAGACAGTATCTGGCTGTAGGCTGCCTGCACCAAGTCTCACTTTTCTCTATCGAGAGGCCGAGTACAGTTTATGCACGTCTGCTGTAGTCTGGTGCTGGGCTAAGAAACAGCACCACTGCTGCCTTCTTCTCGACATCCCGCTCGATGTAGGCGCTGTAAGTTCTGTGTGGAGTTCTGGATTCGCTGCATCTACTACCACTGTTTCAGCTGCACCAGTACGAACACCAGAAGACAAAGGGCGACCGCTTTCACGTCTGCTGCAACCGCCGCCTCGGTTGCACCTCCTACTGTTGCTGCTTGTCCTTTTTTCGGCGTTCTTAATCCTGCTCCCTGTCATATTCTTGTGCCTGCTGTTGTAGCACGTCTGATTTAGCGACGGGCGGACTGCTGCTACTGCAACCTGCTGGCGTGGCATCTTCTCAGGCAAACAGCTCAAAAGGCCATACCTCACCGCGCCTCAGCGCATGCGTCATTGCATGCAATTGCTGCATCAAAGCTAGCCGATCCAACAGATTAACATGAGGCTGTTGTTGAATTTGCATGCACTGCAGCACATGAGGGGCAAGGGAATCCTGTGTGCTCTTTCAAAGGTGGGCATTTACCTGCCCTGTAGCCTGATCCGGTTGTACGTACACGGGAGACAGACTCTGACGCAGTGTCCTTGCCTTGTGGCGTTTCCGTCACCACGTAGCTTTCGTTAGCATTGGGGATACCTGTTACACTTGCCTTGTTGTACAATTCGTCTTTGCTTCTTTGGATACCATCTATGGTATACAGAGGTACGGGAGCATGGGTGGTGACGGACACCGTCACCACCCATGCTCCCGTACCTCTGTACCCCATAGCACGTCTAACAATATAGGGAATTAAGCTACGCACATTTTTTTCTGTTGGGCTGTGAGTATTTGTTGCTTTCTCTTGAGAGCAAACACACAATGAACAAAAGTTGTCTCTGGAGATTCGCTGAAGTCTATTTTTTCCCACTAGCTGCCTGAGTGCGAGGAGCGAATAGAGGCGTTGACCGTCTTTGGAATTCGACTTCGATTCAAAAAAAAAAAAAACAAAAGGAAACATGTTACCCGTGTATACAACGGGAACCTAAGCATAATAGAACTGCGGTATTACACAACGGAAAGCTAGGAACAAAATAACCATGTTATTTGCGTATACAACCGACAGCTAGACGAAATAAGCATGTTATTTGCGTGTACAACAGAAGGCTAAACACAATGAAACATGCTTGATTTGTATGCGACAGAAGGCTCAACAAAGACTGGAGCAATTAACGATACTGGCAGTAGTATCGTTAATAGTAGCTGGTCTTGATCCGTTGTACATGAATGCTATAAATCCACTTATGTGCATAGATTGCTGTAATATATTCATCTTTTTCTTTTCTCTTTGTTTACTTGGTGATGCTGACATATGCGCCTTGAGACTTTGCAAGTGTAGCGAAGTCGGAGTGGTTCATTTCCTTGGCATCGAACTTCGTGGCATTGGCGGGAACAATTGCCAAACTTTCGAATGAAGCAGCACTCACTTCTTGCCCAACTTCCACAATGCTGAGCTGTACGTACAGCACACGCAGTGCAGAACGACAGCAGTTGCATTGCAGAAGCAGCAAACACGATCAACTGTGATATCTCTACGCACATTGCAACGGACACGCATTTTATTCTCACCTTGCCCTTATTGAACAGCACAACTTTCACTTTCGGGGGAGGTTCTGCTGCTGCTGCTGGTAGCAAGACGATGCTTCCGCCGTGCGCAGAAAGTTGCTTGTAAAAAGCCGCCCATCCCTCGTAGAACTTCTCTCTGTCTGCAGGAAACTCACTGGCCATGCAGGTCTGCACATATACAAAAGCAGGCAGCACAAATCATCTTCTGTATATATATTGTTCTACCTCACCTCCTGCTTTCAACCGGTGCATTTTGCCCCTTCATTTCCCTTCAGATCCAGCGGCATAGGCGCCGCTGTATCAACTCAACGACAGTGAGCCGCTGCGGTCCTCAATAGACTTTCTAGAGGGATCCCCCAAAAATAGTTTTAAGACCCCTTGGATATCGTTTAGGGGCAAATAAGAGCCCTTTATGGCCAGAAGAAGGTCGTGTGCTTGGATGTCTGTGCATCGGAGTGTCTGTTCACCTCGCAGTCGGTTGCATAGACTTCAATGGCGGATTTCTTCTCGAACTTGTAGTCAGCTATTTCTTTTCCAGGACGGAGGTAGGCGAGAATACCCGCTCCTGTGAGGGGAGATTTGCTCCACTGGCCCTTCAGCCTTCCTCCTTCTTCTTCGGTGTACACCAGGTAAGCACCGAGGCCTACTGGAGCCCCAGGCTCGGGCACTGCAGGGGGGGGGCCGACACATGCCTCCTTAGGAGGAGGAGGAAGCCCAGCTGCCTTTCCTGTGAAGAAAGCAGGAGTGCTCTTTGGGGCCCTCTTTGCTGCCGGACTGACTGCACGGCGGGGCTTTGCTTTGGGCTTAGGTTTGAGGAGTGCTGGGGTCTCCTCTCGCGCTCCTGCTGTTGCTGCAGCAGCCGGGGGTGGTTCAGCAGCAGAAGCTTCTTCTTCTTCTGGTGCTTCCGCTTCCTCTCCCTCCTTACCCTCCTCCTTTTCGCCCTCAATTCCTGTTTCAGCAGAGACCCCAACCACCTCTTCCTGAGGCACAACGGTCTCTTCTTCGTCAACCCCCTTTATTGCCCCACCTGGGCGGCAGCAGCAGCAGCAGCACGGAAAGCAAAAGTAAAAGAAGGGACACGGGGCCCCCTTCTGGCAGCAGTTGTAGCAGCATCTGCAGCAGCAACAGGCGTCGGCGAGGCAAGGGCAGCACCACAGTGTGGTCGCTGTGGGGGCCTTGGGGTTTTCTTCTGTGATACTCCCCCCCTTTGACATTTTCAAACAGTGAAATCACGAAGAAAGGAAGTGCTACTGCACAAGCCACCTCCAGTTTCGGTACCTTCGGGGCCCTCGAGGTCAGCGTTGGCGCCGGTTCAGGAGTGAAAGCAGAGCGAGATGAGGGCCTCCAGTGGGGGAAAACGTTTTTTATTGAAGGGAAAAACCGAAGCGAAGCTCAAATACTCAAATGTCACCAGCAATTATCAAGAAAAAGGGAAAAATCAAGCAGGTTGTGTGGGGCCGAGCTAGCGGTGCCCTACTGCCTTCGGTCGACGCACGCGTCGTGGAATTTCAGGCTGTCGAGGAGTAAAATGCCAATTTTTCCATATTATGTCAGGTTATTGAAGCAGCACAAAGATAAATAATGCCTTTCAAGTAGTTTTCCGCCCAAATTCAACAGAAAAAAGACAAACAAGAACAGTGTCAATCGAATCGACAGGACCATCGGGTTCTCTTACCACACACCACTGCCAAACAACAAAGCCAAACAAACACACCTCCCCTGCCAGTGGAGTTGAATTAATTGAATTTCAAAGCAATACATGAATATAATGAGCATAATAACATTTACGATTTCAGCCTGTGGGCGACCAAAAATAACTACTGCAGAAAAAATACTAGAGTTCCTTAAACTCCTATACTTGTGTGCGGATCCTCATCTCCTACCCTACGCAACAAAATTATCTCTGCGCACATAAATTTTCCTTGTTGCTACTTAATTGTTCACTTATTTGAGACGGGAACAATGTTGTTCCTTAAGATCTTTATTCCACTAGCGCCAGAACAGCCCCTCGTGTCTGCTTTTCCTACAGCAAAGATAACCTTGAGTCAGCCAAACCTCCCCCCAACACCCTTCAGCCCAAAACTGAGAAACATTTAAATTAATGCTGTTGATAAACTTTTGCTCGTCTCTTCATTTCCCGCTAAATGTATCCGAACACTGAATTGAACTACCGTGCAGCAGAATTCCGCTCCAGGTAATCGCCCCCGTCAAAACCTCCAAACTTATGCATAGGGGAACAATGCAGATCCAAAGAAACATATGGGTCCTTAGTTAGTTGAGAGATACACTGACAAAAACTTAATGAAAAACCTCCTCAGAAACAAAATAGTACTGAAGGAAAATATCGTTCAATGCATCTCCAGGAGATGCAACGCCGGATGTCAGGCGGGAGCCTCCAGACGAGGAGCCCCCCACGAACTAGATATACAGTTGTTGACAGCAAGAAGCGTGTTTGAATTTGCGGTGGTTTGGTGTTTAGAGCTAATGTTGCTGACCCGCAGCACAATTAATGGCGAGCAGTCGTTCTGTAAGGCGCACGCTATCTTGCACTTGTAGCCACGGGTCTTCTGCCGTGTGCACAGCCCCTTGGACAAGCTGAGAAATAAACACGTATCAAGCCAGATGAACAATCCAAAACCAAACTCCATACCCTGAGCAGTAAAGCTTGGACCGTAGATCATATGCAGTAAATCCTAGACCCTAACGCAACGCAGTTGACCCTAAAACCAGAAGGCAAGAGAGTTGCCCTCAAACTGCCTGAGGCAGTACCTGTGCATGAATACATACATACAAGATAGGGTTAAGGGTTTACGGTTCAGGGTCTCGATTTCAGATGCAGCCTCACTATCTGCACTTTCTTTTTATCCTTGTAGACGTCGCACTTTGCGACAAGATCCAACCTGAATTCCTAAGGAAACAATAGAAGAAAATAAATTAGACACAAACACCGCTTCCCTGCATATCTTCAAAGTTGTAGGGGGTATGGTCTGGGGCTTAGGTTTTAACAGGGTTTAACACCTCCCAAAGCGCATTCGACAACTGCTTTTGCAAAACATCTCCGCATAAACCCGGCCACAGTTATTGTTGTTCCTAGTGATTCTGTTGCTGCTACACCTGATGTCCCTGCTACTAATGCTGCTGCTGTTATTGGCATTGCTGCTGCTACTGCTGCTACTGCTGCTACTGCTGCTACTGCTCCTGCTGCTAATTATTGATGCCAGTATTCCTCCCACTGCTTTGCTGTTGTTGTTGCAGGTGCTGGTGCTGCTGCTATTACTGCTGCTATTACTGTTGTTGCTGCCGCTGTTTTATTGTAATTTTGCAAATGGTTTACTACTGCTCACGGAAAAAATGAGTTGATTCAAAATGTCGTCAAACGTTCGGCCCCGAGTGTCTCTGCCTCCTGCCTCGAGTTTGCTGAGGCCTTCAGCAGTAACGTCAACTATTTTCATGATTTCCTGGGATGTTCAAGCAAACAGGGCGAAAACAGAAAGGGAGAAATTAGATTAATCGAATAACAATAACGGACGCAATTACAACTAGAAGAAGGGCAAGCAAAAGCACCGTAAAGCGGCTGTAAGAAGCAGCAGCAACAATCCCAGAAACTTCCCCAGCAAGGACAAAATCAAACGTAAGAAAGCAGGCAAAAAACCAAAAGCAAGAACGAGAATAAAAACCCCACCATCATCGTCAGCACCATCATCGGCAAGGGGACCAAGCTAAGAGTGAAAAAGTAGCAAATGGATGCACGGAGGAGACCCGTTTGAAGGATATGGCTGGCAAGCAACGACAAACCAAGGGTAGCAACAGCAGCGGGGAGGCCTACCTGTCCCTGCCTCCCCAAAGCGACGCAGTCGAGGGTCCCCCAACTGTCAATTAACTTCAACGCCAACTTCCACCTGTAGAGATTGTAGTGTATGCACAGTGTGGCATATGAACGCGTCAGCAAAACCAACTATGCCTCCTTCGAAGTAAACCTCGATGAAGGAAGGCAGCGAGAAGGCAAGAGAAACACCCAGAACGGCAAGGACGGAAAGAGAGAGAGAGGCATACACGGAATTCGGAGTGGCCGAGAGAGAGAGAGAGACGCAGAACAACACAGAGTCACTGACACGGAGATAGAGTGGCAGAGAGAGACGCAGAATATACAGACAGGCAGAAACGGGGACAGAGTGCAGAGGGAGGGACACACGGGCAAAAGGCTTGACGAGAAAAAAGAGAGCAGCAGGCGAAGACACAGGGCGAAGTGGGGCAGAGACAAAGATCGATAACGGGAAGGCGGGGAGATAGTTTGTTGCAGAACTCAACGATGCGAGTAATTAAAAGGATCACGAAGGCAGAAGCAAAGAGAAGGGGAGTTAGGCATAGGCAAACACGCAAATGAATACTAGGACAAACGCAACCAAAAGCACGCAAAAGCAAACACGCACCAAAAATAAAAAGACAAACAAATCAGACACGCAAAGACAGGCACAACAGCAAATAATCGTGAACACTAACAAAGAGGGAAACGCACACGCGAACGGAAGACAAAGCAAAAGGAACACCTACGAACATGGAAAACACAAGTGCATAAAAAACACATAGAAGTGCACGCAAAAGCAACCATGGACAAATGAGGACAAACACAAGCACGCACCAATCAACAAACAAACCACATCACATGCATCAACGAACGACAGTCAATAAGCAATAACAATACAAGCAACAATCAATCAACAAATAGCAACACAAATTGCATTCAAAAAACGAATAACAAACAAGCAATAGTCTCTAAACAAAAGAACAAGCGACACTCAATCAGCAAATAGCAAAACATACAACACCTTAAAAGCCAACTCCCCCCCTGCCTCACCGCTGTTCTGGTTTTACTGCCTTTCGGCAGGAGGTGCAGTTAAGGAGCCCCACTGTTGAAATATTTGAGTCACTCTTCTGCAGCTTCCGTTTGCACTGTGGGCAGGCGCTGATGAAGCAGCAAAAGGAGACTAAACAATCGGTCATGTTTATATCTCGTCGTCTCTTGTATGCTCCTCTCCCAAGGAAGCTCTTGGTGCGTACCTGTTTGTGCTGCCTCTGAGGATTTCGTCTGTCACTACTTGCGACCGTGCCGCTGCTGGTACTCGTAGGAACGCATTCTATGCTAGACCATCAAATATAAACCTCAAGCCCTGAATGCTGCGTGTTAGCTGTGTTCTGTCTGAGGCTGTTCATCTTCCCGACCCATGTAGAGAGCTGCTATCTCCGTTGTGTGTGTCTCTGTTTAGGTATCCTAACCATGTACAAGTGCCTTGATTGCCGCTATTTACATGCACTGCTCACAGCCAGAAGAGATGCGCCCCCTGCAGATCCAAGAGGCTACCTATGACGTTGAAGGCCCTGCTCGACCCCACCTCCTCCAACTGCAGCTGCTGCGCCGCCCGCCCAACCTCCCCTAGTGTCTGTAGAGCAACGTTCCACGCACAGAAATGCATGCAACTCATGGAACTCAAGCATGTCCGTGCGCATGTAGCGGGCCCCGGGGCGAACACAATACGTACATGTCTCAGGCTGTCAGGTGTGGTACATAGATACAAATTTGTATGTACACGAAAGCATATGCACATATGGGTATATTATCGGCAGGCATGCACCCAGGGAACCGATTAAGATACATAGACAGAAAAGAACAGGTACAAAGGTACTTCTGTGTGCAAATGCAGCATGTGAGCCAGCATAACGCCACCGCAAACACCGACCAGTGTTACAACGGCATGTAAACACCAAAGGTGCGTTCATTCGTGAAGCAGAAGGGGAGATTAAATGAGGCAGAAAGAGGCTCACAGAATGGGACACTTACAAGAGGAAACGCCGCCTTCGGGCCATCGCCCTGTAGGGTGTTCAGAACGGCTTCCCCCTTTGCAGAAAACCACTCCAACTCTCCCTGCACATCTGCTGCAGCAACGCCTGCGAAAGTTGGGGTTTGTCTGCAGGGCGAACCTCCTGTATGCGCCATTTTTTCTTCTGCTGTTTCTTTTTCAGCTTGCATTTGCCTCTGTGTTGCGGGAGCTGCTGCTGCCCTGGTTCTTCTATTTGTTTCGGTTGCAGATGCCAGCTGCAAGAAAGTGATCTGCATTTGAGCAGAAGAAACCAGACAGCTCCGGCCCCCGTATTCCTGAACTTTAGCACCTAACCTCACAAAAGCACGAAAAAGAACAAGAATAAAAGAATGAATGCACGCATGATGCACTCAACGGATGGTGCTTGCGCCATCCCTAGGTGTTCGTCATGGAGAAAGCGGCAGATTTGACGTCCTTACCCTTGATAGCAACCAAAGGAGTGTTTTCTAAAGCAGAATGCGGCAGCTGAAGCGCCTGGGCGCCGAAAAGAGTGAAGGAAACGGGCGACTCCGAGGCATCTAGGAGCGTCAACTCCCTTCTAAGGAGTTGTTCATTTTTCGTCTGTTCCAAAACCCAACGGGAAATAGAATCTCAAGTGAACGAGTAGCAATTAGCCTCTGGCCAGTGCAAGCGTCCATGCACGTCAGTACGCCAGTACTTCTCATTTTTGTTTAATATTGTCAGCGTTCCCTAAAGCTACACCGTCATGGATCTGCATGTTTCTTTAGAAGCGCGTTGCTGTTTACTCTCTTATACTAGCTAAACTACTGCAACCGAAAACAAACAACCCACCCGAGACAAAACCGTCTCAACCTCCTTCGCTCCCACGACAAACCCCAACACGTCCACCACGCTCCCAGGAGAAAACCGCGAAAGGTCCCCCAAATACACCCGCTCAAATCTGATGCAGCACACAGGCAAGTGTGCATACAGCCCTAATCACCATAGGCACCCCACCGGCCGACTAAACAAGAAGCAGCCAAAACACCGCAAAAAAATACAAAACACTTCAAACCATCTAATGCAACCACAGCTGCAAACAACGGGACAGCTGTGTCACCGTACAGATGCTTTTGGCGCGGAGAAATAGATACAAAATTTAGTAAATATTTTGTATTTTACCAATTACTTTTCGGCAACTCAACCCCATAGAGCCCCCAAATGCAGCGAACAAACGAAAACATCCAACAAAGAAAATAAAAAAAGAGCAAAGCAAAGGGAGGGAAAGCAAAACTACAGGAAGAAACTAGACACACGCCAACAAACAGGAGCCGGCAGAAAACGAACAGCAATGCACGGGTGCAAAGCAAAGGACGGAGTGAGCAAGCTGATGTTTGCAGAAAATCTTAGGTGTCATGCGTAGTCACAGGCAAACACAACAGCCTCAAGTGAGGAGAGATATGGCAAACAAGAAGAAAGGCGAACGAAAGAAGTGTAGTGAGTTGTCTGGTGTACAGACAGCTGGCTCCCCGTACTTTTGGAGTGGAATCGACGGGTCGTCCCCCACTTCATCAATTTCTACTGAAGCATCAAATTTGATTTGGACCTCGTGCGGCAGCGAGTTGTGAAGCCTCGAGAAACATACGCAGACAGCACAAAAGCACAAAGAACATCTTTAGTGCTACTGGCATGCTGGTGTACGATGACTCCTTGGGAAACAGAACACCCTTGTGCGGTTGCAAAGAAAAACAACTGTTTTCGGCATTACACTAAAACAATGTAATCACACCTTTATGCAATCAGCCTACTGTGTAATCATATAAAAAGGAGCAACAATATAAATAGATACATAAATACACTACCTCATACAGCACCTACTATTACTAGTGCGCTACGATGCCATTCCACATAGAAGTGAGCAAATATAAATATGAAGTTGCAGTGCACCTGTTAGCACGTTGCAGAGTGCCTTTGCTGAAAGTGTAGACCTTGCCCACCGACAAACGGGGATGCCAGTGCGATGCAGCACGGCCGAAGAATGTCGCTCGAATCTCTGTCGCCTATAATGAACCATCAGCACCAGACGTAGCAACAGCATGAGCAGAAATCAGAGCAACCGTAAGTGCAACAGCAAAGGCAGAACGAAGAACATCTACAGCAACAACAACAGCTGCAGCAGCAAGAGCAGCAGCCTATTTGGCGCTTTCAAGAAGAAAGCAGTCAATCTAAATTGTCCCCTCTTCATTAGCATCTGTACACCTCAGCGCGCAGAAGGCAGACCATATGCCGCACGCCAGGCCCTAAAGGACCCTAGACCTTAGCTGACCTGTGCATCGATAAGATGGACTGTAAAGAGGATACTTTCACCTTTGGCGTTTGCAAATGTCTTTATTTCACTCCTAACACGAGAAAAAGCAGAAAGGCAGAGGCCGAAAACAAACAAGTGAACAAAGGTGAACGGAAGCAACGATTAGCAATGGTGGACAAATATGCAAGCAGTAAAACATAAATTCAGATAGCAAAGACACAGGCTGAAAACGCTGACACAAGAAAACAAGCAATATGTCAGCACATGCCCCTACAACCAGCCCTGCCTCGGCAATCCTTTAACGCAACACAACACAAGGCAAGGCTGGATGACAGAAACACAGCACAACGCAGTACAGAGCAGCACATCACAATTCGGCACAATGCAGCACGATACAGCACAGTAAGACAATAAACAGAGGCGCAAGTCTATCAGTCCAAGGACAGGCAGAACAGTAGAAGACACTACATTCTAATGTAGTACACTACAAGAAAATACACTGTATTGTGTTCCAATGGAAAAGGCATCACAACCACAACAAAAGCACAAAGCTACAGCAAAAACAACAGCAGCATTAGCAGATAAGCACTACACAGCATTATTTGAACAGGCATTTCCTTCTGCATTACTATATTGTCTTGTGTATGTAGAGTATTCAGTTGCTGCATTAAGTGCAGGGGTTGTGCTGCTGCTGCTGCGGACTTGTAGGAAATGCGAGCCAATAGCTCCCAGTGATGAGAATATAAATGGAGTTCTGCAATAGCTGTACGTACACCCCGACGAGCTGTAGCCACAGGGCCCCCGCGACTGCGTGCATAGACAATTGTGTCTTTGGCTGCATAGGAGAAGACAGAAACAGTTCATAAAACGAATATTCCTTGCCCACCTCCAACTAATGCACGCATATTCCAGGCACGAAGCAGAGACTGCTGTCGGTGGCATCATTGAATAACATTTCATATCCATCTATCTACCTTTATACTTAGCTAAATATACACAGATATGGGTATGAGCATACTTATGCTAATGTACATGAATAGACATGTAATTTGAGTGGATAGACTCGCCTTCGTTACCACTCCCATTGTTTTTCTTGGCGCGTTTGGCGGCCGCAGCTGTGGGCAGTTGCCCCTCTGCTGGGGTTCTCTTTGTTTCTTCTGTGCTCTTTCTAGGGGAATTTCCCCGGTGCTTTGGCGCCTCTTCGCCGCCGCTCTCTGCTGCGTACAGGCGATGAGGCTGCATGAACAGCTGACACCTCGGTCGTGACCACTGGCCCGGCAGCAGCTGCAATTCTGTCACCACTGGAGTCCAACGACCCCTGCAAACCCGCATGTAGAGATATGGCATGCGCGTGTTACACATGTATAAGAATATTGCATAGGCATACGCATACAGTCACATAACTGTCTGCGTATATACGTTGTTATATATATGTATATATGAGATATAGCACGTATAAGTGTATGTTTATAAATCATTTGTGTGTCACCATATACTCTGAAACTGGGGCGGGTCATGTTGTGCTGCTACTGTGAGCACTGTGCTGTAAGGTTTGTGTTGCCCGCAGTGTGTTTGATTGCTTCTTTGTATATTTGTTTCTTTTTTATGCGTTTGCATTGTGCTGTTTGTTTGTCTTTGTGCTGTCTTCACACTTGAGGGAGCATTTGGAGTAAACGGCTAATGATAGATATTTGTTGGCCAAAAACTCTGGTTTGCAGGGGACCGTCTCTCGTCGCATCAGCAGCCGGCCATATTGGTAGCGATGCCGATTTTCTTCACTCTGCTGCTGCTCTCCTCCGCCACCTGCCAGGTGCTGCTGCTGCTCTTCCTGCTGTCCCTTGGCGCCGTCTGCTGCATTTTTTTTGGAGCACGCATTCTCTTTAGTTTTAACTTGGGTGCTACCGTCTGTTGCGAGAACTCTGAGGTGTATTGAGAGGCACAAAACAGACGAAAAGACGCAGTAGACCAACACACTGCAAAAGCTGCAGCCGCAGCCGGAGCAGCAACAGCTGTACCTGCAGCTGTCGCTGCCCCTGCAGAAAGGGACAAATTGCAATGAACTAGGAACAGAAGACCATAACGGCCTGCCAGTGCGTCGATACAATCATCCCCTTTTCCCCTCTCGTCACACCGCACTCCTCATGCATGCAAGTGTATGCAGGTGTACGGTGAACTGTCGGCTTAGGGTATGCGAACAGACGCGAAAGGCGAGTGGCAGAACGTACAAGATGTGGTCTTTGCCTAGAGGAGAGAAGGAAAGTGCAGCCAGCACCGGCTCGCTCCACATACACCCCGCTGCGAAGGCGTCCCAGAAACCGACAGAAAGCACAGGAGACGGTGGCGCAGAGGCCTCAGTCTGCTGCTGCCCATTATGGAGCTGCATGCGGGTGTACATGCAGCCCTTATCGCCCACAGAAGCTGCTATATATATGGGATAAAATGGTAGAGGGGAACCAGTTTAGGACCGGCAAGGCTTGCCAGGAACCAACAAATAATGCCGGTATTTGAGGAATGGAAGAGCAGCATAGATGCACTCAGCTGTTCTAAAAATGCAAGCTAGTAAGAGGAATTTATATTCTTTTTCCGGTCGTTTCTGTTGATGGTGAGTTTATTATGTTCAGTTTCAGAAAACCGATTTCGATTACACCGATATTCAGGAGCCCCAGGGCGAGCCGCTGGGGATAAGGTGTTGCTGTAAAATATCACCCCTGAAGCAAAAACGCAAATAAGCTGAAATTTTTTATTTCCTTGTTTCTAGCTAGTGAGATTTTATTATCAAACCATGCAGCAGCAGGCAGTCACGATAACTGGGCAGCGCCGGGGGGCCCCAGACAGTTCATATCGCCTTCTGTACGTTGCAGCGACTGACAGAGTGCCTACTGTTAAGATAGCATGATTCAAAGCTCCAATCTGTTGTAATTAAAACTACGGTTTTCGCTGAAACAGACGGCGCCAACCCAAAGGCCATGTGTTGAGTCTCCGCGTGGAGCGTCGTCTGTTGCTAGCATGTGAACAGAAAACTTCTGAGCATAAAGTATTTATTATGTTTATTGAAAAGGATAAATAAAGTGTTCAGTTCGGTGTCGCTGTAGCATATGTGAAGGGAAGTACACTACCTGTACCATATGCCCTCTCTAGCCCTGATGCTACCGCGCCACATAACCGAGCGCGCTAGGTGTCTGTGTTGGTAGGGCGCCCACCGAAGTCACCTCCCCTGATGCTTTTGTATACTGCTATTTCGTGAATTATACAGTAATTGAGCCCAGCTACATCCCTCAACACCCGCCATACACGGCACAAGCACAAGGCGGGCCAACGTGCCAATACATGCGTGCCATTGTCTAGCTACAATTCACACCTACAGCTTATCCTGATTGAAGAACAAAAGGGCAACCCCTCCTCCACAGGGACTGTAGGATCACAAGTTCCTCAGCTACTCAGAGATTATGCCGCCAACCTGCGATCGATACGCCGAGCACCAAGCCGAAGGCGTTACGAAGTGTTTTCCACGGATGAGGGCCTCAACCAACTATGAATACATCAATGTATATCCATGAATACAGATGAATGTACATATACGTGCAGATGCACCCTAATCTTTCAAGCATGCATCCGAGATTCATTCATTCAACACTAGCCCCCATACACCATGCAGGAGCTTTCTTCGGTAGGAAAGCCATTAGCGGGCTCAGGTGCTTCATCTGAGTTAGTTGAACGCCTGCCCTACGTGTTTCACTTATGTTGCTGTGAAAGCCTATTCACGTGTTAACTTGTTGTTTAACTTGTTTGTCTGTTTGCGCCTCGTAACACCTGCCAGCTGCTGTAATGCTGTTAGGCTGACACAGCGCAATTAGTATTCGCCAGCAGCCTTTTACGGCGCAGCTCTGACGACTGCAGCACGCAGAAACAGAGCAGCTGCAAAACCCCCAGCTTTATCAAGACGCAAGCTGGACGCTTCGCATCTGGCAAGTAACGATATTCTATAAGAATACCAGGTATGAATACCCAATAATGTTGTTCTAGAAGAGCGTGCTGTCCAAAACCCAACATTGTATGAGGACTCGATGAAGATACTGCTGTTGGAAGATGAAAGCAAATTTAGAACTGGCAAATGCAAGCGTGCGCCCCAAACACAAACCAATCTACAACGAATCCAGGGCATCTTAACCAGCATCCTTTCGCCATTAGCACTAAGCAACAACAGATGCTCCACTTGTGCAGAGCTCTGACGGCCAAGGGCAAGCTCTCTTCTTCAACGTCGTATCTCTGTTCTCCGTCTCGGATTATATATGCATTGATTGTTTGCTTATTTGCCTTGGTTGTTCGCGCCTCGTAACACCTGCCAGCTACTGTAAGGCTGTTAGGCTGACACAGCGCGATGAATATTCGCCAGTTGCCATTACAGGCGCAGCTCTGAAGACTGCAGCACGCAGAAACAGAACAGCAGCAAAACTCTCAGCCCTCTCAACACGGAGACTGGGAGCCTCGCCTCTGGCGTCATACACTGAAGAAATAGGTTAATAGACAGATACGAGGAAGATGGTCACCAACGCCAATGCCTGCGGACAGTCCATGCTGCAAGACAAATAACTCAAACCAGCGGCACGCCTGCTACTGAAATGTGGAAAACCGAAAACCCGTAGCAAGCTCATCCCATCTAAAATAAGGTAATGTGGATCCGTATGCAAGTGAACATAATCAAATATGCTCACCAAAGTTGATATCGACAGCTGCACATATTCTGCAGCCCCAGAGCACAGGAAAACAATCACGAGAGCGCTCACTTGCCCACACGTACACAGTAGTTCAACTCAGTTCGTTCTGTGAATAATAAAAAAGCAATTCCATAGTAGTATGTATTGATAGAAATGCGCACGCATGTATCGAACTGTAAACAATGACAAGTATGCGCTCGCACTTAACCTGATGGCGGACACTTGTAACCACCAGGGGCTGGGCGGCGTGCCTGCTTTGCTTTTAGAAAGCAGTCCTGTTTTTGTTGCCTCTCAGCAATTAAATCGGGACGCCAGCTGTATGTACACTCAGCTGACGCGCTCCATGAGGCGAATGGGGACCAACTGGCACACTGCGCATGAAGCAGGTTCATAGTGCTAGAGTTAAATCAGCATCTACATTGAAGTACGCTAACTGGTTACGAGTGCTGACTTCACTGTATGCCTCTGATGTCTGCATCGCACATTGTACAGAAACATAAACAAAAGGCAATTGATTATGTCGTTGTTGTCATTATATAGCCCTTAAAATCGCCACACCTCTCGCTGCAACTGTAGCAGCAATACGCACAGAGGCCTTTGGGTCCCCTCCGCCGCCAGCTGTACATACACTGCGCATCCAACAGCGTCTGCAACGCCCCAGCTCCCTGTTCTGCCGTCTGTGAAACCATTCATGCACTTTGTCTTAAATCCATCTGCAGGGCAAGCGCGTACAGCTGCACGCCAATACAACTGCAAGTACGGCGGCATGCTGTCTGTACAGCTGGCCGCAGGTACATATATGCACGTCAAGCTGCATGTACAGCAAAGCGAGTTATCGTTGTCTCCCATTCTTTCCAGCTGTCCGTACAGCTGAGTGCTACTGTCACATCCCGCCGTACGTACACCTCTTTTGTGGAACTGCGGGTGTCTGCAGCTGACTGTGTTTGGTCAGTTGTAGGTAAGGGGACTTGAGAATTTAATGCGGAAGGGATCTCTTTGTTCAAGATTGTTTTTGAAGTCGTTTCTGTTATCTCCTCCTCTGTTGTCTCTGTAGTCGCCTCTGTAGTCGCCCCCTGCGCCTCTGTTGCTTCTAAACCCGCTGCCGCGATATGTCCCCCTTCCTGTTACTCTCCCCCGTGCCCCCAACGGGTTCAAACCCGCGCGCCCTCTAAATCCCGGCCTGCTGCGGTGGCCCATGCCGTCCTCTCTATCGCGAGACCCCCAACCCACGCGATCCGTCTCACGCTGGAAACGGCGCTCGTGCGTCAACGCGAATCTGAAAAAAATACAAGGGAGCACGCACAAAAATGCGTCTTCATCTCTACACTAAAATAAAAACAAACACAATGGGAGGTAAAAGGACGCTGGTGCAATTGGAGATGTTGCGCAGGCAGAGGCAGCGTGCAACTCACGATCACAGGCACAGTCAACCAACCCCCACCACAACCAGCTAACATCCCTGGGCATTCGGTGACACCAACAAGGCGTTGTTTTCTTGATTGCTGGCTATCACAAACACTAACTCCCAACCTTTGAGCCTAGACCCTAGAAAAGGACGCACTTCGGGTTTTTCATGTTCAGCGTCAGCTCATTCTGCTCCACAGCATTCGCCACATTCTCTGCAAGCGTCAACGCCAGCTGCTGCAGCCGCGTGTGCTTCACTCGGCTGATTAAAATATATTGGCTGGTCTCGTCCCAACTCGCGTGAATCTCCTCGTTTATCATCATCTGAAAAGCACGAAAATACGCGCAAATCCCCAAATCTTAAGCATTTTAGCCATAAACCAACATGAGCACGCAACCAATTGGCATATGCAAACCACAGGCAACAGCTTGAACATTAATGGTACACACCCACGCTTAACAGACGCATATATAAAAATATATATATGTATATATATGTATGCGCTGCTACACATACGCATCCCCATGTCCATATACACACACAGCGACGGCGTGTGCTATAATGCTACGAGTGGGGCTCGCAGCCCTCCCATAAAATTTTTTGTGTTCGTCTCCATTTACCTTGCTGACGATCGAGTGGACGGCATTTAAGGAAAGCTCGAACATGCTGGCCAACTGTCCGATTGCAAACGAATCGTAAAGAGGAAGATACTGAAGAAACGCGCATGTGCCCAAAACAACAAATCCCCGAATGAAGCAGCAAACCCTCGAAACCCAATGGGCCCTGCCCAACAGTAGCAAACCCCAGTAAGAAGACCATGAATGCTTGCTGTGGAGCCTGGCAACTCACCGTAAAGATGTAGGTGCGCATGGCTTCTGCTTTGATCTTTTGAAGGAGCATTTGTTGAATATGCTCTTTGTTGTACATTTTGTCCCAAATGCTGAGGCTCCAGAGGTGGCGTGCGCAATCATTCCAATCGCCGCGCTGCAGCGCCTTCGTAGCGGCCATGACGGTTTCTCTGGGGTTTTCAGGGGGTCCAACGAACGTTTGGCGGTCGTACATTTCCAGCATTCGCCGAAAGTGTTTGCTTATCGGCCGCTTTCGCGGGTCGAATGCGTCGTGCGCCATGTGCGGCACCTCCAGCAACATCGCGCAGCTGCACAACAGACAAGACCCAAGATCAAGCGTAAGCCACATCCCAATAACGAAGAGGACAGGCGCAAAGCAGACACAAGTAGAACATCAGGCACGCGCACCGCATGCGCGTTAAGTCTGGAAGCAGCGTCGCCGCTGAACAGTCGGCCCGAAACCCCAGGCTAAAAGTAGCCAATTAGCATGTTCTTCCACTGCATGAACCCTAAACTATACATATATTTCAGGGGGAAATGTGGCCGTACATGTTGTGAACGCATTCGATGAGCTCCATGCTGATGTGCATGTGGTACGGGAGCAGCCTTCGCTTTTCTGCTCTTTCTTGTTCCTGTGTGCGTTCGACATTCTTGAGGTTCGACAGTCCCTGGGCCAGCAGCTCCTTGTGTTTGGGGCATATCTGAGACAAGCATGCGTGTGCGTCTTGAATAAGTCCGTTGCGGAAAGCACAGAGACCCAGCTGCACCAAATTCCGGTTGTACAGTATCTGCGTCGATATGTCTGTCTGCATTGCCAACTCCTGAATGTTCGGGGTGTGCATCAAATCGCGCGCTTGATAATAATCTTCATGCAAGCTCTTGCTGTAAGCCACGTGCAGAAGGGCTCGGATCTTCTCCCTCTGACTAGCCGCTGCAGACAAAAACCAAACCACGCGACAAGTTACCCTCATTTATAATTCGTTCGCTACTACATTACTTGGATTTTACTTCCCACAAACACAGACGGATATCGCAGCACGAGCACAGCGTTTCCACTGCATATCATCTGCATGCAAATGTACACTGTTCACCATCTACTGGTGACGCAGCAAGAACTTAAAGAAATGGTAATAATAACTGCGGTCGGTTCTAACACTCGCACTGTAGTGAGCACAACGGGGCAGACAGCGTATCGAAGCACCAAATCAAAACATCTAAAATCCTGATGGTAAGATGCACGCGTGAATACATATATGCAAGGGGCGTCTCCTGTCTTGTTCATCACACCACACTTCTGCACAAACTCGAAAAGAGGCGTTCACACTGCAGCACCACAGAAAATTCAAATGAACAGACACGCATTGCCGCATGCAGAAACGCACAGTGCTTGAACACATAACGCGTGAGTGTCTCAATGAAGGCAGTAGGCGGAATATTCTCTCCCGGAAGGTCTTTGCACAACTCTTCAGGCAGCTCCTTGCGCAGCACATCCCACATTTTTATCGCTATATTGTCCGGCCTGCATATAAAACGCAGGAACGAATGCATGAACAGGGCGCATGCTGCTAATGCGTGCGGCAGCACCGCCACCAACTGAGTATCAGAAGAAATATTACGGAGTGCCTGCACTCCGTAAACACGAGCACACAGCTTGTGAAAAGTTTGCACGATGCCAATAAACAATACAACGGCACCATTTAAGCCATTTGTACAGCAAATGCATAAAGGCAAAACTGGCTGCGAAGCAAGAGACGGAATTCTGAGGCCCACTTGTAGTGCATGTGTTCGTTGACTTTGAGGGCAACAGTTGCCGCCTGTGTTTTGAAGCCTCTCTCATCAAGGAAGCAGAATGTGCGCCACAAAAGAGCTAGAATATCAATGCTCTTGCCCAGTCTCTCTTTATACTCGTCGGAGTGTACGTCTATTGACTGCAACGACTTCATGAGGTCATCATCAAGACGCTCTACAAAGGACGTCAGAATGGAAGCGGAGATCTGCTGAATTTCCTCAGGCGCAGAGGACTCAGCAAGCCCCGCTAAAGGCACCAAGTAGGCGCCTTTGTGCTGCTCCATAATGGACAGCAACAACTTAACACCTGAAAATGTCTCAACCCAGATGTGCAACGGCATGCTGGTGAAGACCCCCGAAGTTGTGTCAAACTCGGCGCTTATCAAATGCCCCAGCACCTCCAGATGGCACTGCGGACTGACGGTCTCGGCAAGTTCAGCGAGCCGCTTCAGAATTCTCATCTGTTCCATTTTGTCAACTCCTCTGCGGCCTCTCTTTTCCACCACCATCTGCACGCGCTTCGCGATCACCTCCTCGTTAATATCGGTGCTGTCGAACAAATGTTCCATGTCTTTTGTAGAGAAACCTGCATCTGTTGGACTCTGGGAGACCTCCTTTGCTGCTGTTTTCGTTCCTTTCGTACCACTCTTCTTTTTTGAGGATTTGCCTCGCTTCCGCTCGCTCTCCTCTCGCACTCCCCACTTCGCCATTGCATCCTTCTGACGGTCTCCCTCCTCTCCTGTTCATGTCCACAGCAGTTACAAAACATATACCGGTTATTATCCCGCACTTCAACTCAGCATTCAAAAATGAACAGATGGACGGATTCAAAGCCCCAACTTGCTGAATATAAGTCACGAGGCGGAGCCGCTGTCTAACTGGACTGAAGAGATAAAGTAACAACTGCAGCTGCAGTCCCTCTCTCTAGGTCTCCACAGACCGCCTTCTGTGCACTTCTAAGACTCAGCATGTTCAACAGAGTTGCAACATATTCGTGGTATCAGGTTGCGTTGCATCAAGTCCCACAATGAACATTAGATTCAGGCTCTATACACAGCGGAGATGCGCCCTGCAGCCCTGCCGCCAGAACAACCGGTTCCAGAAGCGGCACATGGAGAGCCATCCTGGCTTTGTCACCTCCACAAGCGAAATAACAGACTCGATTGAAACTGCATCACTCGACCTCACCCTGACTCTCATCATCAGCTTCAGAGTCGGACCAGTCGCTGCCATCGTCAGAACCGCCTGCCTTCTCTCTGCGCTCTTTCCCTTCCCCTTCAGAGTCGCTGCTGCTGCTGTCTTCACTCACTTCGCTCTCTTCGCTGCTCTCGTCTTCGCTGAAATCACTATCCGACTGCACCACAAAAAAAACACGGGATTATCCAACAACGGCTCGGGTGACACGCACACATTCGCCCTCTCAACAACAGCCAAACTGACTGCAGGTGATGCAGACCACGATTGACTGCCAAAACAGGCATGTAAAGCGAAGGGAGATAAACTGGCAAATGGCACTATACAACAACGAGAAACAGTGTCGACAGTGTCAGGCACATAAACATTGAGACGAAACAAAATTACAACTTAACAGCACAACTCACAACAGAGCAAAGGGGAACGAATTTCACGAATTTCATCATCTCCCCAAAAATTCGACTTACATCCGCCTCATCCGACTCCTCGCTTTGCGTTTCGAACTTCTCCGGGTTTTCTTTGCAGTCTGAAATGCTGGCGGCCCAAGGCTCGGTTGTTTTGCGAACTTTCGCTCTGAGAGTGTTAAGTGCCAGTGCTTTGGGTCTCGATAGCTTTTTGAAGCTCTCTTTGTCCTTCAACTTCTCCTCAATAAATCCCTCCAGCTCCACTAGAGCACGAATAAAAAAATTCGGGACCCCTTCTTGCTCTATCACCTGGTGAGCCTTGCTGTAGCTCTTCAGCAGCGTCTCGTAGTCTGTAGAAACACCGCAACAGGCCACGCAAGCCGCTCCACTCTCAGAAATACAACGGCATGCAATGCAAAGGAACGGATAAATCAGATAGGCAAAGCGTCAGCATGAAGGAAAGAACCAATAAAGGGACAATAACAGGGACACGAAGAAGCAGACTAGAAAGAAGTGGATAAAAGGCTGCGGCACTACCAGGAATGCTATAGCAAATAAACCAACTTCGTTACAGGCCTACCCTTCCCGAGCTCAGCAAAATCGAGGATTTTCATGTGATTTTCCATCTGACGGATGACTTCTCTCATGGCGCCCCACCGGCGGTCCTTGAGGCTCTTCACTACGCGGCCTTCATCGTCACTTGAAGATGTCTCCGCTGCTGCCCAGCGAGACGGAGCCGCTACTGGTTTTTTCTGCTGTTGCTGCTAGAACACGAAACACACAAAATCCGCACCGCAAGCGGGTCGATACGCCGTCACTCCGAGGAACGAAAAAAAGTCAGGACACTGAACTAGAAAAAAAGTACAGATATGCATGCGCATGAGACTTAAAAGGGCTTAACAGCTCGGAAAAACCCCATCCACGCAGAGGAACCGAAACAAAACACACGCATTCACAGAAATCGGGAGAACACGAGGCGAGTGGCGGCATAGTCACATGCGCCCTCATCATTGTCTAATAAATAACATCACAGACTCTACAACCACGCAAATGACCCAAACGCATCGCGTGAAGATGATACCGCCACAATCCGGCGTGCAGACACCTAGTGCGAACGCGCAGACCTCGGCACCGCAGTGTGTCTGCGTAGACAGCTAATGGTGTCTACGCTAATTCTTTACATGTGCAAATTGAAAAGGCCTAATGTGAACGGTAGATGCAAAAGAATCCAAGAAGTGGGGGCGCGTACCGTCTGCTCCTGATCATCGCTTTCCGAGGTGTACTCGGACTCGGAGGACTCTGCCCCGGCGGCCCAGAATTTGGACTGCATTTTAAAGCCACAACTGGTAAAATCTGATAATAACCTCTACGCAGCAGAAAGGGCATGAGGAAGCTGCGTGAATTTAACTCCGACACGCCGTGGGGTGCAGCACCATGCGGCCCACTACGGCAAACGGAACAACAATGACCCGTCTGCTCCTTTGCTTGCCCACGTTATACATGCAAGAAACACAAAAAACCGTGAAAAAACACGCTGCAGAACACAAGAGAGGACATGCAAAACGCAACGCCTCGCCACTCCACTTCTGCTGGTCAAGAAAAGCCCCACCACCGCCGCCACCAGCCCTAAGGACAACAGCGCCCCCATATGTCCCTCTCCCGTTGTAGAGCCCCATTCACCTATGGAAAGGGTGTTTCCACTGAATAGTGTTTTTATTCGAGCACAAAATGTGAAGATTAAGCAAGCATGCACATCCTTCTCGCCGCTAGAGCAGCAAGCAAAGAGGTTCGCATTGTGGGGCAGGAAGCCGGCGCTACTCTAGCCGCTTTGCCCTCACTGAAGCTATCCTCTGAATGCGCATTGAAGGGTAGGAGAGTAGTTTAATGTGGCAAACCGGAAACAAGGAAAGCAGAACTGTAGACTGTGGTGTCTGGGCGCGCTGCTGAGGCTCCTCAGGGTGTTGGATTGTGGCATGGCTATAATTGTTACGTGTATTTCTAATTGTGGTCAGAAGGGCTAGTGGGAGGAATATTATTGCTCAACAATTGTCTGCAGTTTCAACTCATCATCGTGCTAGAGTACTTCCCCGAGAAGTCGCCGAACAGGTGCAGCATTATCTGCCCAATATTGGTCCCCCTGATGTTGGCGGAACAACCCTCAAACGAACCTAGACAGCAAACGTTACCCAAACAGGAGTTCTCAACAATGGTTTACATTATTCGTACATGCAGAAGTGTGACTGTCTCGAACGCTGACTTGCAGCAGCACGCTGCGATGAAACGCTGCCTGCTCTCCCGCAGCTCCAGCTGTTCGATGTAACGCTGCCTGCACTTCCGCAGCTCCAGGTGTTTGAGCCGCTGCGCTCAGAACATTGGAGACTGCGGATAGAGTGTAAGTGCTTTTGAGAAATTTTTGCCTCAATAATTTTGGCTGTATTGCAGCTGACAATAGTAGTGGGACAAGTTCCAGGCCCACAGCCGCAGCAGGAGCCACGCATGTGTTACGGTGCAACGCATGACAGGACGCGTCTCCGAAGCACCTACAGGACCTACTACGCTGGTGTCCTTTGCTCCTGGAGCTTAGAGTTAAGGTTAAAACTATTCTCGGGAATAAGTGCTCCAGTGAATCTGCTGCAGCTCACGACAGTTCTTGGCTAAGGTGGGGAGTGCTCGTGGATTAGAGATCACCAGATGGTTCCTCGTTGTAAGCACGAGCAGCAAACCTCGTATTCAGAGCTTCTTAGTCTACTGCAGATAGCAAAAGAGCTGTGAAGGCACTTTGTTGTGAGCATAGTTTTGCCGGCAGTTGGCCCATGAACACTTAGTCGAGTTTAAGGGGCAGCCTTCACACATGTAGGAAACCGGATATAAAGCAGAAGTCATCAACAATTCACTACTATACTAGTGATTGCAATAAACAGTAGCTCGTTGTGCTTGTACTGTACTGTCTTGCCGCAGGGTGAGCCGTAACACTCGATATGTCACCGCTTGGTTCACTACGTTTATGAATCCTGCAGACGGGCGAAGGAGATTACTTGCTTTCAAGGAGCTCCTTATCTTGATTAATTGGCTCAATTGCAGCCAGCAATAGACCTTGCATAATCCAAAGGATCCACATTACACAGTTACACCGTGCGAAATGCTTCCTGAGACTCCCTTGAAAACATTTGCCAAGAATGCACGCTTTATTATCTTTCACACTGGGCACTGACCATTACTCTCCAAACGTTGAGGAGGCCACAAGGTGCTGGACACCGCGTCACACTGGAATGTGTACTCATCTCCACTTGCTGAATATTTCTGTAAATTGTGCCTGCCCCCCTTATGATGATGGTTCAAGTATGGCGAACACCACGAGGCAGGCAGCGAAGGAAGTCGTCGCTTCTCTGAAAACACGCTTCTTCTTATTTCTTATTTGCTCGTCGCTCATCAATCTGTGTGGTCTTGCTACCATTTCCATTAGAAGGCGGGATAATACAACTGTGGCTAGTCTCCAAGCAACCTCACCGTTTTTTCAGAGCACGTTCAGACCCCGAAGTTACCCCCGCTGAGCTGCAGCATAGGCTGATGCCAGGTTGGCAAGAAAACATCGTACGGTGAAGGCCATCGACAAGACGCTAAATTACGAATTATTTCTCCTTAATAATCAAAAGTCAAACGGCAAACTCGAGCAATCCATAACAATGGCTCTTGTTGTAAGCTGGAGACGGGCAGTCCGTGACTGGGTTGGCAGCAGAGTGGAAAGTGAGGAAAATGATTGAACTCACCGAGGAAATGGAGTACTTAATAAATAAAGCGAAAAGTGTTCGATTTTCACCTCCTTAGTCGAGAAGATAGAAAACTGCTTTGTAGAACACGCAGATATACAGCTTATGATTATTTCTTATATGAACGCCTAAGCCGCTAAGAAAACACTTAGAGGTTAGAGCAGACGCAGACTGCTAACTCGGTACGCAAAAGGCATAGGGATGCTTTGGGCAGCATATGCGCTTACAGAAGTATGAAATAAGGCAGTTAGTTGAACAAACTAGAAAATGGGACTCTGAGGGGCGTCGTTAGGAAAATCGCCAGGGCAATAAGGGAGAGAGCTGGCCGCCAATGTGAGCCAAGAGTTGTGGTAGCCGCACCGGCAGGCCATCATCGAGTCAACTCCGTGCATACCCAAGTTTGTTCCGTCGGTCAGAAGTTGCTAGATTTAGTTTGGGGAGGCTGCTAGTTAGGTCTGTTCTGCGAAGCTACGGTGAAGAGGGGCAGCCTGACGCTCTATTCGTTGGCGGATTCGCTGCTACTATGCCTTGCAAATGAAGAGACGAGACGAGGATCAGCAAATCTACGAAATCCCAGTGGAGATCAATGCAGCCCTTTCAGCAACTTGTCACTTTGCTTTGATGCGGCAATTCTATGTAGGCCGCTTCGCCACGGTATAGTCCTCCGCCTGCTGTGGGTAGCTCGGTTAACAGATCTCCTACGTGCTTCAGAAAAAACCATTGGTGCCTCTGTGCTGATAAACAATGAAATAGTGCAACTCTCAGCCCTCCCAACAAACCGTCGCCTACAAGAGTAGAAGAATCAAGAGTAAAGTAGTGAAGGTACTACAACGCAGCACACATGTGATGCTGGAAACGACCAGAAAGTGAGTTCGTTCCCTTGTGATCGTCTAGAGAAAACAGCAAACCTTTGTGCAAGATTAGTCCAGTTGACACTCGATAAATGTCACACACAACTAGGCACAGTTGAAGGAAGACCTCCTCTATGCACCAAATAACCAGGGACTTCCAGAGGGCCGGGAACCTCCTTGACTCTCAGTACATTTCATCGAAGCCATTCGCCGCGCAGCCACAAGCTTCCTTCAGAGTTACAGGCGGTCCCTCCATCTTGAAGAGGAACTTCATGGGAAAGTGGGAGAACTTGTGGGGTGAGACAAAGTTCAACAGCCAACTAGCTCGTCTGGAGGCAATCCATTTCTAGCTAAGGAATACAATGCACCTCTTGATCGACTTGCCCCCTACACGGTTATGGGCATGCGACAGTTTCGAATTTTTCCACTTCATCAGTCCACCAACAACTTGGCAGCCTGCAGTGTTGTGCATGCCACTCATCGTTTGACTCCAGTTTATATATATTCCGCTGCACTCCGGCAACATATACACCACTCCGTTGTTTAACTAAATTCGACAACTAGGGTGTACACTTGTTGCAATTAGCAATTAACCTCGCGTGCCCCTGTCGAACTGCAACGTGGAGTCGATACCAACTTCTTGGGCCCAACCAGTGAGGGCTTGGCTGTTACATACTTGGCCAAAGAGCGTGCCTGCGTTCAGCCCGGAAGTGTAAGACAGTAGCAGCACCTGCAAGGTGAAGTACAACTGTTACGTGAGAGTCGATGGTTCGTAAAACCACAAATGTGGTCGTTCTCCATGCTGCTAAGGGGCACCTTAGTATTTTGTATCTCTTTAGCAGGACCCGAATCCGATATGGCTAAAATGGAGGCCAGTCGTAGGTGCCCGCCTTACGTGTAGTTGCATTTCCCTGCACCTTACGAGCGTTCGGAAGTTCCCATATCTAGCGTCAGATGATTGCAAATTCATTCCTTGAATGGACTCAGCTGAGTTTTCATTGATATACGCAGTGACGGCAGGCAACGTTCATGGAAAGACGACTCAGAATGAGTCGCAATGATCCTCACCAGACATTTCACATCGACTTCAATATACTTCCTATCGTGTTGTGAGACTGTCTTGCTGCAGCGAAGGAGGGCGACGTATGTCGTGCGCGCTTAGCTGAAAGCAGTTCACTGGGGATACTCGTATGCTGCATATTAGTCTTGCAGTGGACGAGAAGTGCAGCAGCAGCCGACGTGCACGCAGGCATTCATGGCAACCGCCAGGCAGGCCACACATTATCTACATTATGTGCTCAAGCTAGGGGTTTCTATGCCCGCATTGACTAAACTTGAATAATAGCTGGTCTGAAAATGACACAAATGGAGAAGTGCTGCCACTAGAAGAACAGGATGAATGCGCTGAGGAGACTTAGTGAAGACTAGGAGCAATTTGCACTGGTGTCGGCCAGGTTGTGGGTTGCCCAGTGGGGACGGTGCTCTCTTGACAGCTGGAAGACTCAGATGTACGATTCTCATACAGCCCAATCAATTAGAAAAAGCAGTATAAATGTTCAGTGAATGCATCTTCGTGTCAACGAATACTACGAGGGGTGTCGGCACCGGTCGGCATGGTGTTGCCCTGTGCTTACAAAAATCCACGAACGGGTTTCATCCATGTACCTCAGCACCTTTGAAAACCTTATTTGACTTGTTTAACTTCATTGGCTTGGAGCATTTCTCCTAGAAAAATCCCTGTAGAACCACAGTGGGTCTTTCCTCACGAGCTAAAGTCGCATTTCCAAGTGACCAGTGGAAATGCAGTCACTTGACCGGCATGAGGAGGAGGTGCCCGAATGTTCCAAAAGAAAAAGAGTACATTTCAATGTTCCTATTACTGAAAACCCTTCAGGGGGAGAAATAAAGGCCCCCCAAAAGCCCTCCTTGGATGCCTGCAAGGGGGTGCATACGCCACCAAGTTGCTGTTCTGCATCAACTGCTTTCCCAGCAGCCAGTGGCACGTGGCTGCGTGGATCCGTAGACAGCCGGAGGGTCCGTTGTGTGACGACCCCCCTGACAGAACCCAAATCTTCAGGGGAAAGTGTCGTTTGCGTTCTGCAGCGGGACTTGCGGCTTCAAGACAACTGGGCGTTGTTATTTGCACAGGTGCGCCTCCGCCTCCTGTTTACTCGTCTGTGTGCAGAGGCATGCAGTTACGACGAATAGCTCTCCACAGAACTGCATACTAAAGTTCTCTGGCTCCTACTACTGTCTGTTTCGATAGCGCAGGGAAGAGCTGCAGCTGCGTCGGAGAGCAGCTGCTGCATCAGCAACTGCGTGCGTGTTTTGCCGTTTAGGATGCTGCTTTATCTCTCGAGAAGCCATTGCATGTGCTTCATTTAGTAGCTCCGGGCTGTTCTTTCCAGCGCACCACTCGTCATCTGCAATTCCATCTTCAAGGCGTCCAAGAACTCGCTCTCGGCCTCACATCTCACAACATCCCTTTTCACTGCTTCCCGCTGCTCTCTGCAGAAGCTTCTGCCGTTACAGCAGAGGCGACGGATCGGCTGAAGCTGGCTCTTCAGCAGCTGAAGCCTCGACTTGTAGTCTGCGACTTTATGCCGTTGAGGTGCGTAACTGCGGTGCTGGGCTGAGGGGCGGAAGTATGTAATACAGCAGTCTGAAAAGAACAGGGAATTGCTCCACTAGTAAAAAATAATCCAGAAGAGAGTGTAGATGCATACAATTCAGCTACTGCATGCATGCTTCTGCAGGCTTCACGCTGCTCTTATACATGCTGTTGCTTAGGCCCCATGCATCGGTCTTCTGTCTTTTAGTGGTTTTGCTGCTTTAGATTGCCGGCGGCGTTTGTGACGGAGCTGGGATTTGTTTGCAAGGAGGTGATACGGTGCCCCCTGTATCAAACGGACGCCCATAACGTCGTGCCCGTTTGGCTAGCCTCCCACCAGCAAGAGGCCAGCAACACACCCACGCTGAGCTGCACACCTGCATTGCCATATAAAGCACATATTTGTTTGCATGTTTGTGCACCTGTGTGCACATAATCATTGTGTGCATCAGTATATGCAGATGCGCGAATACACGATATGATACATGAATATAAGTATGGACACTGGCATGTCTATACATGCATGCTTGTAAATATGTATTTGTGTACAAGCCCACAAGCCCATATATATATATATATATATATATATATA
>CAJFCX010000177.1:0-31368 GCA_904066255.1 Eimeria sp. OTU-X | reverse complement strand
GTGTGTGTGTGTGTGTGTGTGTGTGTGTGTGTAGGATTGTGTAGGATTGTGCGTCCCCTAACGGGTTTTGCTAGGCAGCTATCACATGAAATTCACAGACATTTCGGTATGCACAGGAGGTAAGTGGTTTTCCGTGGAATTTTACGTAGTGTTACGGCGCACCGAAGAAGCTGTGGGAATAGGAATGGCTGTTGGCAAACGGCATTCATTTTCCAGAATGTATGTTTCATGGAAAACGTGGAGCACTTAGCACAGCATAGGTCTTACGGTCTTACCGTTCGCCGTCGTAGAAATGAAACCTTCACAGTGCTGTACCCGCCTCTCAACGGCATTCCGTGAACTCCAGCTTGTACGCTTGCTGGACCGAGGAAAACAAATTCGCCGCCTCTGTCAGTTGGTGTCTTCTTTATGGAAATTGAAAACACTTTTGGTAGCGAAAAGCATTTTGTAACAGGTTGTGTGTCTCATGGTACAGCTAGAGATGCGTTATAATATTGTAGTCCATGTAGTCCACGCGGTTTGACATAGGCTTCAGTGTGATGAGGGTGAAGCAGGCCTAAGACCTCTTGAAAATAATAGCTCGTATGTGAAGCGCAGCTGCACGCTCAGTTTTCGATTCATTTGAAATTATGCAGAATCGTACTTCCCAATAAGGTTCACCTGCTTGCCGTACAGCAGATCCAACGGTGCGCATATATGCATTCATTCGCGACTGCCGACACACCAGGCAGTGCGCTGTCTAGCGTCAAACCTTTCCCAACTCAGCTTTGGTCAGCTGGGACCGTCAGGAAGGTTGAGCAATGAGCATTTGACCTCTTCATTCAAATTCAACACTTAGTCGGTACGTCCGCAGCCGATTACCGCCGGAGACATTGATTATTAGACATTGAGTACTTGAGAGGTTTGCAGAGCTGAGAAATGAAATGGGATAGCCAGCACACAGCGCTGTTACTATCCAGGATGTGAGCTCAGCGGGGCCAATGCCTATTTACTAGCAAATTGGGTTGTTAGGAATGTTTTTAGTAAGGATATTTGTCAGATTGAGTCATGCAGAAGTGACATTGTTGAGGTGATATTGTGATAAAGGGAGTAAGTCGGCGTGGGCTAACTAACGTACGCAGTGATACGATCATTTACGCATCCGAAATAATAACTAAACAAACAGCAGAGTTATTGAACTGACTGTGAAGACCTGTCGGGCTTTCGCAGGCGGTACGCTACGGGGTGAAGATGTTTCTTGACGGGAATAACGGTTCTTCCCCCATTCGGCATGTGGTCAATTGCACTGGTATTCCGGTTTCCGCGTGCCAACGCAGAAGGTCAGTTGTCACTCTGGGCCATAAGGAACCTGTATGCATTCGGCCTTGAGGAGGTGCTGCTAGCAACTGGAGACGTCGTACAGGAGCAGTGCATGCCAGCGTGGAAATGCGATGTCCACATAATCCAGTCTGTGCGTTTAGATTCGCGTCTGGGCTGTGCTATGGCCTTGCATAGAGCGCCCGAATTGTCCTCTGGAAGTCAAGAAGCTCCGCTATTCGGTGCTTCGGGGTTTTCAGATCATTGACATTCTAAGCCTGTAAGATGAGGGCAACCAATATCATATGACCACTGGGCGTTCAGTCACAGACTTCTTCCTTCTTACCCGCTACTCACGAACACAGGTATTCTAGCAAGGTGACTAGTGAGATCTTTTACTGTATTCTTTGGGCTTTATCCGATGAATATCTTAGATGGTGAGTGCAGCTGCATACGAGACTTTGAGGTTGAGCGAGAGTGAGCCTTACCAATGCTTGATGGTCTGTAGCAAAACCTGAAATTTGCGAATATGAAGGGCGTGAGCTGCTGTCGAAGTGAAAGCCTATCTAATGGCCTTGTCTATGTCAGATGTTAAATTCGTTGTGGGCACAGTGTAGGCGCCTCCAGATAGAGAGCGAACCTCAGTGGGCCAGTTTCTGTCTGCAATTTAACAGTGCCTTGGGGCGAAGCGGGACTGGTTGCTGCAGGAAGTGGGTGGAACTTGCAGCTCCACTAAACTGCTGTAATCTGTAGCTTCGCAGAGTCTTACGGCTTACAACCAAGATCTTGATTTCATCCAAACCGTGCTTGAGATGCAAATCCCTCTCCACAGTCAGTAGGTTTAGCGCGTCGGAAAATGCACACCCCTGCTAATAACATGTCATATGAAATCACGAATGTTGGACTGACCTCCCGCCTCTGTGTCCACTCTGTGTCCACTTACCATACGAATCTGGCCATAGTTTCCCCAAAAGAGAGATGCCTATTGCTGAAATGCAGCTTGTACGTTTTTGCCAGAGGTATTTCCTGTGGAATCACCTTTATAATATAAAGCAGCGCGAAGTATTTGCACATTGAGGGAAGAAGGCTTGGCCCAATTGCCGATTTTCAACGTATTGTGAACTGGCCTGTCTGAAACTTCAGGCCGTGAGTTTTTAAATGGAAAAGAGGCAGGATTGGCTACCTCATTGCACAAAGGTCCGACAACGAAGAAATATGTACGCATTGCACTTTGGTCCTTCGACACCAGTCAGTATGTCGAGGCGCCTAGCACTCACATTGATATTGCGGGTTCCTCCGGGAACCACAAAAAGATCAGATTCGCTGGATATTCGGCAACCGAAGATTGCATTCGTGGACGCACATGGCTCAGCTGGTGAGGCGTGACAAGCCATAAGAATGCAGACGGCATGAAATGTGATGTGCTACCCTTTGAGAATCCGACAAATTTTCATCCTCCACCTGGTCTCCCAGATGTTGATCGGGATCCCAGCTAGTGCGCGACGTGACCCCCGCACTCGCACAGAGTAAATGATGTAGCAGGCGTTCTTTTTTGTCGCACAAGCTAGGTCTCCTCAGACGCGCTCCTGTGCTTGGATGCCAGAGCCACTGAGGTGATGTGCAAGGATTTGGGCGCACGGAGTTCGGAAATCAGGAAGTGGGTATTTCTACGTGGAATCTACGAGCTTTCAACTTCGTTCTTATTGATAAAAAAGCGGGGCGCCGAACACTGCATCATCCAATATCGTATTCGAACCATCTTTGCATATGTTCAGAACCCGAGTTTTTGCAGAGAGTGCGTTTTTTGTAGAGTTTGGGACAAACTTTACTAGGCATAATCCATCCTCAGTATATTCCAATCCCGTACCATCCATGCACGCTCCCAGTCTGTGCGTGGAGCAGAATTCGTAGGCCCTCCAGTGAAACGACGGCCTGATGGGGACGTCTTTGAGCGTTTATCCGCAGAAAGCCCTGCTCTACCAAGGAAGCTGCTAGGCTAAGGTTGCTGGTTCATCAGTGGGAGCGCGACAACATAGGGAGCAGAGCTCATGCGTAGATTAGATTAAGCGTTTTCTGGGTTGTTGGGTTCGCTGACTTTGTGCATAGGGGCCATCACTGCGCTGGATAGCTGCCAGCATGTAGTTGTGCGTTATTCACAGACTATGCGCAATGTGCACACGAACCGCTAATGCAGGAAGTTAGTGGTCGCGCATTCCTGTTCAGCAACGCCGGTTTTGGGGAGAGGTGCATGTTGGCTGCTCTCCCACATACTGAGAATTCGACTCGTAATGCGAGGTAATTTTGCGTACTTCGCTTCCCGTCGATTCCGTCAACGCACAGGAGAATAACGCCAGCTGTCCTTCCAATGGTTGCTTGCGTCATTGGCAGAGATGTAGGATGATGCCACAGACGGCCTGCAGATGACACTGCTGTGGGAACGCGTTTGGCAGTGCATGGATATGAAAGACGTTGTCTCGCAAGCAACGAGCGGAATTGCGTTCGTTTCTGATCAGGAATTACACCCTGCCGCACCCACGAATTTGCTTACCTCTTTTTGGGGGGGCGGGGGGATGGAGTGGGCAGGAATGTATGATTGTTCGCGACCATCTTTGTGCATTCCGCCTGCGCTCACTAACGAGGCCAAGAATGCTCACCACACAGAATATTATTTTAGGCTCGTTTTTTTCTGTAGCTAGTGAAACCGGAAGCTGATACTTAGTTAACCAGTTGTTTTTAGAATGCTGGGATGACGGGAGGCGTAATTATTTCAAGGGGCAACAGATGAACGGTCTTTAACCAGAAACAAGTGTCGCGGGTGGACTCCTTTACTCGCCGGATATATGCACTAAGCCGGATGGACTTATTTTGAAAGGCAGCTGATGGCTGAGCTCAAAATGCATATTGCCATTCCTCCACATTCAGGGGGACCTCGAATTCGACTAGGTTTCGATCTGCTACTCAATTGCTAGGTAGTATAATGCGCGGCATGTAGAATGTTGGCATATTTTGTATGTTGTGTGAAGTAGATAATGCAACACTCCAGAAAGTACGGTGAAGCCTAGATAAAGGATACCTGCTGAAGCATTTAATGAGCAGCTGCAGTGGGAATTAGTTCACGCCATTAGAGGGAAGGACTCGTGTCGCCTACTCCGGCGGCAGAAAGCACGTTGCTTGTCCGCCATAGTGCCATTTTGCCCGCCATAGTTCCCAGGTCTTTTTTACAGAAATTGTGGCGTGCACTGTGCAGTTTCCATGGGGATCGTCTATTAGCTCTAAGGGAGGTCTGTTCGTCTTGGTCTGTTCGTCTTATAGGCAGCTGGGAGTTGCGATAGGACGGATGTTGGGGCCAGCCAAGGAGCTGCCACGACAATGTACAGCTGCAGGAAAAGATAGGCGTTCACGTGTGGCGCCTTCCAGAAGCAGTGCGAGCCGAATGTGTACGTGTACGGTAGGCACCACGGTGAGGAGTGTGAATTTGGGTATTCGACAGTTTTTGCCAGGGCAGGTCCCGCCGCGTGGTGGACTCTTTTTCTACACTGCAAATATGGTGTACAGCCATTACACCAATAAACAGTCATTCGTTCGTTATACTACGGACCGCATAGCCGATTTGGATCGGTTGTCCACGCGGAATTGAGTACCTGGACAGGGTTACTGTCCACTCACGCTGCGTTTGTTGGAAGTAGTTTGGTTTGGCAATTTGTACTCAAATTCTGCATTTCTCTATAGCCGGTGTGTCACGTTTCCAGCAGAGGTTGGGTTGCTGTGCTGTCACCCTACGGATCCGTTAGAGGATTCGCGAATTTCAGCAACGGCAACTGGTCCGCAGATGGCAATGCTTCGAATTGTGGAGATGTGTGGTGGACCGTGTGTCTGCACGGCAAAATGTGATGCAGTTTGCAAATTGGTTCTAACGTGCTCAAAGCTTATTGCGCTCTCATCCAACGGATCCGATCGCCGTTTGCGCGGGGCTCAGCAGCCACCAGGGGTCAGTTGAGGTCGATGCTCCGAATGATGGGGTTGAGTACTTTTCCGTCTATTTGCAAGCCCGGATGTGGTGCAATTTGTCCTAGATTGCCAATCCTGTGCACAGGAGGTACGCCAGTGTACCATATCGTGAAACACTACCAGTATGCTGTTGTGCCAGTTGGGTACTTGGCCGTCTATTTGCAAGCCCGGATGTGGTGCAATTTGTCCTAGATTGCCAATCCTGTGCACAGGAGGTACGCCAGTGTACCGTATCGTGAAACACTACCAATATGCTGTTATGCCAGCCGCGTAAACAGTTTGATTTCCACGCAGAGCTTTCTGTAACTTCGCACGGTCTGGGTTTACGCAGGCTTTGGATTGTTGACGAGGTTTGGCTATGTCAGTTGCTGTCAATGGCATACAATTTGTCCTACATTTGTGCTGTCAAAAGAGGTGTGCCTCGTTTGCCGCTCAATCCATGCTTCACTAATGAGTGATACTGCAAGCTGCACTTCACGACCAGTTACACCATCAAGCGATAGACCATCCCAGCAGGCTTTTCGTTGTGAACATCGGTGTCCTCTGAGCCAGAGTAATCCGAATCTATTGGCAGCGTTCCCTTGGTTCATACAGTTCTGTTGTCTGTACTCCAGGCACAACCTGTCTCTTCGATTGTTGCGGAGCGAACTCTCAGGAAGTGGGTTGGCCTTACATACCACAGTGGCGGAAGAACATGGGTATACGTTTGAATATTAGCATGAGTAGCTGAGCAGGTTAGACGATGTACAAACCACATATCTATTCGTTGCAGGGAGCAGTATAGTGATACTGATTTTCACGATGATTCTCCTCAGTTGCGACCAGCTGACAGATGTCTTCACTACATTTAGCCGGTGAGACGTTTGGGTTGTCAACGCATCTACAATCTTGGTAGCACGCAACAATCGTGCTACGTGTCTCCCCACACTGACTGGAAGTCTCAGAGAAACGGTGTGGCGGGATTTCCACTAACGTGGTTCTATCCCACCCTTTAGCCCCGCCCATGCACTCTATTACTGCATACATGCCCAGGGTTGCTTCGTGTTGGGAAGCCTTACATCTTGCGATTGAGCTCTTGAAATGTTTTGTCTACCCCAGGTGTCTGTATGCGGTGGCATGCGGAGCAGGGATATGCGTTTCGTAGTATGCTGCTGTTAACCATGCTTTGCCAGGCATTGCGGTTTGCAAGCATGCCAGAAACATTTGGTTACAGCCAGTCCGTTTTTTGAAAAGTGTATCTGTTCCCGTTGGCCTTCGCGTGTGTGCATATCTGTTCGCTTGCGCAGTCCTGGGGATCAATCCAGTAGTAATGGGACCAGGGCAGAGATAGGCAGGTGCGTTCGGCAGCGTGGCTGTGCCATATTCTCCTCGCATCAAGGTGGTGTCCTCCAGTATGTGAGTTGCATCGAATTTCGCTCTTCATGGCATTCGGCTAAGCGCAGTAGGTGCTTGGTAGATAGTTCCATATGACAGTGACTACGACAATTGTTGCACTCTCGGATGCTCACCGGGTGTAGGCAGCAAACGACAGCTGCACATGCGCTGATTGCTATGGCGTCGACGAAGTATGGGTGGAAATCCTGGTAAGGTGAGAGGACATGAAGTGACCAGCGACTCGGAGATGATGTGTCGGATTCCCATTTAAGGCTCCGAGTCAGAGGCTACGAGTCCCAAGCGCTTTTTAAAGTAATCGCTGTATCCACAGGAGGTGTGTCATCTTGAGGATTGTTGCCCTTTTCTGTATTGCGGAGATTGCTGCGTGTATTGAAATGAGCTCGGCAATTGTTGTTTTGTGTGAATTCATTTCGGTTAGCTTGTTGTTCGCTGCTACATCTGCGCAATGGGGTGCAGGCAGTGAGTGTGAACCAAGCAATAGCATGTGGGCATGCTCATGTTTGGGTTCCTTCTGCACAAAACCAGGAACAAGAAGGTGTGCGCCTAGTATGTGTATTATCCTTTCAACTCGTTTTACGTATGCAGATTTAACACGTCTGCGTCTCAGTTGGTGGGTCATATCATATGTACGTGCGAGTTCAGAAGATCCACTTGTGCGTTTGCGAAGTTTATTTGAGATATTCAGGGAAAGCGATATTTCTGTATCCTAAAATGCGACTGTACGGGGGAACAGCTAGTGCGTTGAATGGTCAGACATGCCTATATTATTTCATTAGATGTAGGCGTATGCCGTTCTATAAGACCGGGCAACGTTACGCGTGCTCTCTGATGAGAAGAACGATATTTGTGTAACCTCCCCCAGACAGTGAAGAAATGGGGGCCCTTAACAGTTTGGGACTGGGAACTTGCGCTTTGGCTGCACGCTCGTGTAAAAGGTGCTCATTCTCATCGGTGATTTCGGCGTTTTGCTGCAGAGAATGGTCTCTCACATGTGCGGCTTTCAATGGTTTATTGATCTGACGAATGGGGCATCGGGCAATAAACCCGGTTTCCTGCTTGGTAAATGAGCGTGATGCGGAGGGAACGTTTGGCCTTATCGTGCAGCTAGTATGCAGCAGTGCTTGTTAGGGTTTTGTATTACTATTTTTGACATTCAGTACTGCACTCAGTGACTGTATTTCCTACTCTTTGCAGGGTTATCCGCTTGGCGCGAACTTTGGATTTAGTCAAGCATACACAGTCGAAACACACGAACGCAAACAACGTGCAGGAAGTAGGCTTGCAACAACATATGTGGATGAGATGGGCGTTGTCGATGGTGTCCATATTGTCATGGACGTCTTGATAGCATACACCGTCTCGTTTCCCCAGAAGAATGGAACTTCATCTGCGTTGGTATTTTACCTGAATGTATTCTTCACCTTGAGCGTTTTCCCCAATCTGCCCTACGCATGTACAGACCTGCCATTTGGAGCTTTGGTCTCCACACCTGGCTGATGGTCTAGGGTTAGGGGTTAGGGTTAGTGTTAGGGTAGGGTTAGGGGTAGGATTTAGGGTTAGGGTTACGGTAGGGGTTTAGGTTTAGGGTTAGGGTAGGGGTTAGGGTTAGGCCAGTAGCTCCCGTATATTCGAGAATACGCTGGAGCTACTGGCAATTGCAACTCCTGCCTATCTGATCAGGAAGTATGATACTTTGCACAGTGATATCAGCACGTCTGTGATGGGATTTCCACGCACTACCATTTCGCGGTTTTCGCAGGACGTTTCCGCACTGCATCTACTAGTAGCAGAACGTTTCGCTTGGGACGCCGCTTGTCTATGCCCGTAGCTATTTATAGTGCCTCCGCATATGCAGCATTGGCGGCACTGGTCATACAGGGAGCATGTTAGCAGCCAGTGTAAGAACGGCTATTGGCAGTGTTTAGGATTCACTGTGAAGCGAACGGTGGGAGGTTTCGACAGTTTCTGTCTTTGCGCATCTTGACGCTGTGCATTTTGGAATGGCGTTGTGGTATTCGGAGCAGGACGTACGGCAATTTGCCTGTGTTTCTGTTCTAGGATTTGCTTTATGTTGTTTCGGAATTTCCAACTAGGGGTCTGATTGAATAGAACTAGATCCAGGGAATTGCTGATGGTCACTGGCTTTCTTTTTTAACGTTTCTATTGCACGCGCGTTTGCTTTTGCAGCATTGGCTGCACTTGTGGCACAGGAGGTATGTTAGCAGCAACTGTAAGAACGGCTATTGGTGGTGCCTACAATTCAATGTGAAGCGAACGTTGGGAGGTTTCGACAGTTTCTGTCTTTGCGCATCATGCCGCCGTGCATTTCGGAATGGCGTTGTGGTATTGGGTGCAGGAAGTAGGGCAATTTGCCTGTGTTTCTGTTCTAGGATTTGCTTTATGTTGCTTCGGAATTTCCGGTTGGTGGTCTGATTGGATGCAACGCGATCCAGGGAGGCGCTGATGCTCGTAGGTGGAGTAGACCAGAATTCGAGTGGCACATGAGTTTATAGCCTTGGCGTGTGGAATACTGCTTTCGTATTCAGGAAGTATGATACTTCTCACAGTTAAATCAGCACGTCTGTGATGGGATTTCCACGCACTACCATTTCGCGGTTTTCGCAGGACGTTTCCGCATTGCATCTACTAGTAGCAGAACGTTTCGCTTGGGGCGCCGCTTGTCTATGCCCGTAGCTATTTATAGTGCCTCCGCATATGCAGCATTGGCGGCACTGGTCATACAGGGAGCATGTTAGCAGCCAGTGTAAGAACGGCTATTGGCAGTGTTTAGGATTCACTGTGAAGCGAACGGTGGGAGGTTTCGACAGTTTCTGTCTTTGCGCATCTTGACGCTGTGCATTTTGGAATGGCGTTGTGGTATTCGGAGCAGGACGTACGGCAATTTGCCTGTGTTTCTGTTCTAGGATTTGCTTTATGTTGTTTCGGAATTTCCAACTAGGGGTCTGATTGAATAGAACTAGATCCAGGGAATTGCTGATGGTCACTGGCTTTCTTTTTTAACGTTTCTATTGCACGCGCGTTTGCTTTTGCAGCATTGGCTGCACTTGTGGCACAGGAGGTATGTTAGCAGCAACTGTAAGAACGGCTATTGGTGGTGCCTACAATTCAATGTGAAGCGAACGTTGGGAGGTTTCGACAGTTTCTGTCTTTGCGCATCATGCCGCCGTGCATTTCGGAATGGCGTTGTGGTATTGGGTGCAGGAAGTAGGGCAATTTGCCTGTGTTTCTGTTCTAGGATTTGCTTTATGTTGCTTCGGAATTTCCGGTTGGTGGTCTGATTGGATGCAACGCGATCCAGGGAGGCGCTGATGCTCGTAGGTGGAGTAGACCAGAATTCGAGTGGCACATGAGTTTATAGCCTTGGCGTGTGGAATACTGCTTTCGTATTCAGGAAGTATGATACTTCTCACAGTTAAATCAGCACGTCTGTGATGGGAGTTCCACGCACTACCATTTGGTGGTTTGCACGGGACTTTTTCGCATTGCATCTACTAGTACCAGACTGTTCCTCTGCTGTGCCCAATGAATATGTATGCCAGTTTACGTTGTACTGTTGCATGACACGTTGCTTGGCAAGCTGCTCGTTTATGCCCGTTTCTATAGCCAGCGCTTCTGAGTTTGCAGTATTGGCGTCACTTGTTGTACAGGAAGTACGTTAGCAGCATCCCTAAGAGCGGCCGTTGGTGGTTCTCTGGAGGCGGTGTGCGTGTTCGTGTGGACAACAGTGATAGATTAGGTGGCCAGCCGCACGATATGGGCATTGTTTCATCTCGTCCCGATCTGCAGCCCGGGGCCCATAAAACTGGGCTTCTAACTGCATGTTATTCCTTTGTATTTGGTCGTCGGATATGCAGAGCGCCATCCGGTGATTTAGGTTGCTTGGGCACTGTTGAACAGCGCCCGGCAGCTGCGCAGCAAGGGCCGAACGATCCGTGGATGAAGTAAATCTGGAATTCATTGTGAAACGGACGATGGGAGGCTTGGATAGCTCTTGTCTTTGCGCATCTTGATGCTTTGTGTTTTGGAATCGATTGCTGATATTGGGAGCAGGAGGTACGCCGATTTGTCTTCGCTTGTGACCACGGATATGCTTGATCCACTTCAGAGATTCCGGTTTGCGGCTTGAGTTTGTGGATTACGTCTCTACAACAGACGACGTCCCTTGTCGGGATTGATACTTGTGAATTTTGTTGGCTTTCAAAATTGTTTGTGACCGTAACTGGCTGGCAGGAGGTACGTTGAAACGCAGACGTCGCTTGATGAGAGGTCGCTGAGGCTTTGATATACTCTTGCTTTGCCTTTTTTGACAGCTGATGCTTCAAACATAGGTTACAACCTCAGGCGATAATGGCTGTGCACATACGATGCTCTGTCCCCTCTTTGCATATTCATTAGATATATGCAGTGGCGTGACCTCGAAAAATGTTCACAGCTTGTGTGTTGATGAAGCGGACCCTCTCCCAGCGGCCACTGACGTATATAACAAACGTGTGCAGTTCGCCCCACAGAAAATTGCGAGAAATTGTGTCATGGCCACAGTGTCTTGCCGAGTGCTTTATCGAATGGGCGTGCAGGAGGGCTTTTTGAGTATATATTGAGCTTGCAGAAAGTAAGCTACCTAGTGAACCCATGCGAACAATGGCTGCCCAGCTGATATATCTAGGCATTCCCCTGCGGGAGGATGTAGGGTTGAATTTGGACTAGAAGCTTGTTGAACACGCCTATACCCATTCCAGCGCGCAACCGTGCAACCAGTGTACGACACAACATCGGGGGGATGAAAAGTGGAAACATTTTCGTGGTGTGTAGCCGGTATAAGAGTCCCGCGTACTGCCTTGGAAGGCGTGGAACTTACAGCTGCGCACGGCTTTCAAACGTTGACCAGCCTGCAAAGGCTGTGAGTCGCATTTTTTAGCTGCAGCGGCCTTTCTCACTATTTACGTGCATAGGAGCACACACCTGGGCAGCTTGGAGATACGGCAATCATAGCAGACCCTGGAAAAGCTGGCAAGCCGTTTTCAACGAAGCCGGCTGTGTATCTGTCATTGAGAAACCCCAAAGTATGATGCAACTGGCTGGGTGACTAACGCTCATTGCTTTCAACTAAAGTTAAATATCGACCTCGCTTCTGATACATCTCTGATGGTAACAGCATGTGAGTCTGGCATTTGGGCGGATGATTGGCATATGCCATTTTGGTGTTGAGGGTTCTAGATTAATTTTGCTGTTTCGCCCACGAGGGAGCAGCTGTGATGTCTCCTTCCCGAAAACCTTGGCTAAAAGACTGTAAGCAAGCGCGAATGCCCACGCTAACCTGAAAAAACATGCTAGCAGGTCTAGGCGGCTCTGATGATTCTGACGGTTCTTCGTTTCTGGCGTTGCTTCTTGCTTTTCTCCCTTTGCAGCCTGTATGCTTCCACGCCATTAATTGCAGGGCATTCAAGGTGTTTTAGTTACTGTAGTGATTGTGCCAGGGATCTTGAAGTGGCGGCGTTTGTTCCATGTAATCTGCACTGATGCGATAGCTTGCCATGTCTGTCTTCAGGGGGTGCGTACAGCTTAAGCAGCTTAGGTGCTACAGTATGTCGGCATTTTGTATGGCTACTGATGCGTGGCCAGCGCCCTGATTGTTTTACCTTTGGAATGTCCGGTATGCACAATCGGATGGGCAGGACGTTTTTGAGCTTTGCAGAAGGTACGGTCTCGCGGTAGTTACAGTGCGAGCATATGTCCTTGAGATTGGTAGTTGTTGCCTTCACTGCAGATAGATATTTTTTCTTTTATTTGCACAATCTATTAATCATTCAGGGAGTAGGCTATTTTACTTTGACTACCAGCTCGGCACTAAATATATATAGTCAGGGATACATATGTAAGTATTAATATGTAAGTATTAACTGATGCAATAAGAATATTAACTGAATTCCCAGCATGTACGCCATCTCCAAATTGCTTCTAGGTACGTCCCTAGTGCCTTCTACCCGTTCAGCAGAGTAGTGTTGCTGCGCCACATATGTTGCCTTCCAAAGCCTGTACGTTGGACATGGGATGCATTTGAATCCGCGCACCACTGGCAGTAAACACTGGCCAAGCCCTGTAACAGGGTTCCAAAATTGTACCAAAACGTAACAGGGTTCCAAAAGTCATGAGCGATTGAATCCGGATCCCACGCCAGAACGTACGCTGTGCTGCGTTTGTTGCTGTGACAGCGTGCCTCCAAAGCCTGCAACGAAGGCTATACTAGCACAAGTCAGTCACGTTTGGCCTTGACGCTTAGGCGTTGAAACGCTTGAGAGTATTTGATTGGTGAGCAGGTTGTAAGTATTCGTTGAAGCAAAGAACGCGAGGAGGATTGACGATGGAACATTAGAACATTACTCCATTCGTGCTTACCTGAAATATTGTGTCATGCAACCAGCTAGTGCGTTGGCACGATACTATTAAGGAAGCTGCAAGACCTCAGTAAACCATGTTACTTTAATGACTCCGGTTTCGGCGGTTGCTGTGATTATAATTCAGCGAGGTGGGTTGTGACGGTGCAGGTTGTAAGCCGACTGTATACGTAGGCAACGAAGTTGATACCAGACGTGCCGTCAAATAACATTGCCAGTGGGTAAACCCAAGCTCTAATAATCGGATATTTCTGATTTTGCCAGAGGGTGGGTGCAAAGTACCGGGATTAAAGAGGTTCTTGTTCGTCAAGTATTTGTGCCTTGCAAGAAATATCGTATGCAGAATAGTGTCTATTGTTCGTGTCTAGATTAGCATTATGGACCCTAGGGAGTACGTTAGTAGACGACTCACTGTTGTTTGATAGATCTTCCGTTCGGTGTGATATATCCCAGGCGGTTGGTGCGGCTGCTTCATAGTTTTGCCCTCATAGTTTAAGAATGTGCTTGCTTTCATGCAGGGAGTGAGCTTGGAAAGAGCGTTTCGCCTGGTGATCCGCCACGCGGTCTCGAAGCGGATTGCGTTGGGAGGTCACTATGCTCGTTCCCTTGCTAGATAATCCAAATATAATTTCCCTGCGTTGCAAATGTTGAGAGGGGTACGCAGAGGCCTGTCTCGAACGTTCGCAGGTAGTACGCCGCCTTCTAGAACTGACATGTGCAGCAGGACTTTCTGGAAACTCGGTTTTGACTTGTAAGGAGATAAATGGCGTATTCCTCGGACCAGCCCGTGAGTATCATGTTGGGCGAAAGCATTTCCAGGCGAACATTAGGTTTATACAAATAAAACCTGTCTTGGGTGCTAGTGGCACGTGGCATCCACTAGACGGCAACGCTGTTAAAGACTTCGCGAGCAGTATGTAAGTCTTTCTTCTTCCGCTAAAACCGACCACAAAAAATAGAGAGGCTTAGGTCCCGCCTTGTCAGATTGTAAAGCAGGTGGCTGGACGAGGAAGGGTGTATAACCAGAAAGTAGGTTTCACCTGCCTTATAACTTTTATGTCCGTACATTGCAAGTTTGAAAACTAACGAAGCTTGCCTGTTCCCTTACCACGTCTCACCATTTCGCTTTTCCAGGTCGTGCGTTTGAAACATCTGGTAGATCGTTTATTCAAGGCAGAAGGGCTCTGATCAATGCCTGGTTGTGGTTACTTTTTGCTTGAAGCTGCACCGCTTGAGCGCTCTGTTTGGGAGTTTCATGAAGTAATGGATGTTCGTGGATGGCTCTATAATAGAAGGTATGTTTCAAAAGACATTTTTTGAATGATGAATATCGGAGTAGATCAGTCCACGCTAACCGTCCATATATCCCATTAAGCGGGGGTTTGGAAGTCAAGCATTCTCGACTACACTTCAGGAAGTGAGTTGACTACTAAAGTCTCGTGTAGGAATGAAATGGAGTAGCTGCTTTTTTGCCATCAATTGGATCACCGTTTTCAGTGTATGCGCAAATCAACCGAGTAAAGGGAGTATGTCAGGAATCATTACGAACGCGCGCTTGTTACTCATAGGTACCTTTCCTTGTACGGCGGGTGCAATTTAGTATTTTGTTCGCAAGCGTAGCGCTGCGGTCACCTGTTTGCAGCAAGTGAGTCGGAGAGAACTCGACCCTATGCAGTGCATTCGAACCCAATCTGGTGGACAAAGATGTATGGGTTTCATCAATGTGTTAGTCCCGAGAGCTTCGCGGATACTTCTTCCAATGGGGATGGTGTCAGGTTTGTTGCAGACCATACCGAACATTTCACCTGCTCTGGGGCGCAAGTGCGTGAGTGACCTGTCGAATTCGCCCCGCATCGTAATGCACAGAGCGAGTTTAGCAAGCCACGCAACTGCTGTGCTCACAGAAACTTGACTCAAAGACCTTAGGCGTATCGAGTGTAGCACCTTCCTGTTCTATTGCAACTGCAAACCCTTAGCAAGTGTGTGCGGAAGAATGAAACCCTTCCAGCGTTCTGAAAGGAATAGCTGTGTGTAAGCTGTTTTCGCAGTTTGAGGTTAGCGAAGTCACTTTACGAGAAATGTAATGGCGTTCGCGGAAGCGTCCGTTTTTGATGACGCTAGGGAGTGCGAGCGATGTGCAAAAGGCCGGATATAGTACTTCTGCTGGACGTGGCACATAAGACAACTATATATGCTCATCAAATGCTTGCTAGGCCCTTCTACGTATTCCACCGGCTGACTTTCCAGATTGTACGTTCCAATAGTAGATAGCCGATAGCTGCAAATCTATATCGTTAGACAAGGCGCGGGTGCAACCCAAAAGATATAGTTCAGCTGACAGTGCCATAGTAGGTAACTGTCCGAACGGTGTGGAACTAAACTGTGCATTTCAGGCTGTAAGCGAGGTTACAACTTTCTAGCTAGATATGCAAATCCAAATACAAGGCTGGAGGCGTTTCCTAAGAATGGGGACGATGATGTGGGTGCATGGTGTCTTCAACAGTTAGTAAGTATTATATATATTCCTTGCCTGACGTTCCCTTTTTCAGGGAGATTGAGTAGCTGCTCTCGGTTCTTCTGTGTGATGTGCTGACCTCAACACATTGCTTGATTTATCCCAGGACGTGCGTTCCAACAACCTGAATCTTCGAGGCAATAGGCAGAGGAATGGGCGTAAGTGGCATTAATCAGGGACACAACACGTCTTCAGTGGATATGTGTCGGGTTTATACTGTTTTCTGTCCAGGTCGTAGGTGCCTGCATGATAGAACGGTATATCAACATCACACCACAGAGCTGGCTACCCCTATTAGGAAACCGAGTGTTATTCTAGTGCACGTTACGGAGCCTTAAGGAATATATTGCGGCAGACAGTGCGTCTAGACTTTTCACATGACTTCATCTCCCATATGGATAGGCCAGGACATTCTCAGCGTATTGAATGATCATCGGATGCTGGTCAAGGTATGCAAACCAATAATATTTGGCACGCAGGAAGTGTGTTCCCAATCTGTAGCACTGGGCTACAATCTGGTTTTGTTCCAGACGGGATGGGGCAGCTGTAGAGGGGAAGTGCATATCATTGTTTGCAAACTTAAGGGCCGATATGGAGTGCGTGGACAAACCTGTTGGTAATATAGGGAGTATGTTGCAGCCTAAACTGCAACCCTCGCGTCTTCCATAATCACGGTTAGGAGATGCGGTCCACTGGGTACAAACCATGAATTAACGTGACGGAGCCTATGCTGGTCAGGAGGTACGCCGTTGTGGAGTTTCCAATCATTGTTTTGTACTGCCATTTGAATCCTATTGTGGTTCTTCCTTGTACTTAAGAGGCTCGGTGTGAGCAAGGGTAATGTTCGGAAACACAGCTCGTAGGTGGCATGCATGAACTGAAGGTACTTTGTCAATAGCCAAACGGGGTGTTTTTGTGCGACGTATTTAAAGGGGTTCCATGGGCGTCCGGTTGGATTTCAGTGGGTACGTGTCTGTTCCTTACATGTGCGACAGCCTTCCCATCATTCTTCGGACCAGCGAGGGAGCTGGTTTCTCTCCTTGGGCGCTCTAAACTCAAAATATGTATGGTCATAGCTGGTACGTTTCTCTACCAGACGCTAACTGTATGATGCCTACGGACAGTTTCTCTTCCAAGGGATGTACCACGAGGGCATTTTAATGGTCTTTCCACATTCCTTGATTGTTCCAGACTGTACGTGGGACCGCACGCGTATTTAGGATATATATAGCTTCCGTCTATGGGCGGAATGAGCAAGTAGGAAAACAAGCAGCTGGAAAGATGGAAGGATGGGAGTAGGTTGTTGTTTTGCAACTCTACGTGCATGGCTGCACAGAGCGTAAGCGCTAGAGGCAGCCGGTAAATCCAGGCACGCTTCGGTGCACTGGAAAAGCCAGTTATTGCCAAGCATGTTGAACTCCCATTCCTACTGGCATTATCAGAGTGTGCGTAATATATTTCTAGAGTGTCTAGAACATCTGCCAACCTACTCCGCTAAGCTTTCAGCCCAAAAGATGAACAAGCATCTCCATTGTGGATCCAGGATGTACGCACTGCATACTTGCAGAAAGTTGCCTAGTGCTAACATTCTGCTTCGCGGCTTCAGCAATAGTTGGATTTTCGACTGTGTAGTGGAGGTTTCGGCAATGGCGTGCAGGGAGTAAGTGTATCCTCTGAGAGGGTGCTTTTGAACCCCTGTATTTAAATGGAGTTTACACGCTGCTCGATTGCGAGACCATTACCTTCGAATGGTAGTTCTGATAGCCCTTTTTCTTCAGACTGTGCGTCTGATGTCAAATCGCCCCTTGGTGGAATAGCCGGGCTCACCGATAGTTGCTCGCATGGCTTGTGTGCATGTGCAACCAGATGCGACATTTTCGTGAGTTGCCTCTTGCCTGCTGGCAGCCCGTGAGTAGACTCGCAAGTACGAAACCAGCAACACATTGATGCTGTGCATAGATTCGTTTGCCTACACTAGTTTGTTTGTTCTCCCTTGGCTACATAGATTGTACGTTTTGTCTACTCGAGCAGCTAGTGAATGTGATGCTCGTGGGATGCCTAGACAAGCAAGGAATATGGGGTCCCATTTCTTTATGTGTTCCTCCTCATCAGCCAGAGGGTTAACGATTTCCAGTCGGTGCGTATCCAATAATTGCGCTGCTAGGGTTGCTCCTTCAAAGAGGCTACTTGAGCCTGCCTCGGCACTTTTTTGCCGAGGATTGCATGGTCCCTAACGTTCGTTGGACGCAAACATTATCCAGAGGTCACAGTGTACTAGCTGGCACAACATATAGAAAGTGAGTGCTACTGGGCGCTAGGAGTTTTATGGTCGGGGCTAGCGTGCGACCCAATGATTTCACAAGTATAGTGTATTGCTATGTGGGTGATATGGGCTGTGAATTGCCATCGCGTTGTAGCTCGTGCGTTCCCGGCTTTTTGTCCTAGTGCCACCAACACCTAAACAGAGGAGCAGTTTTACGTATTGGCCCCTGGATTTCGCATATGTTTTACCATTGTCACAGCGAGTGTGTATTAATTGCACTAGCTCACGCCAATAGTGTTCAGCCACTTTTCAGGTTATGGTTTAGGCTGTGGAAATTATGACTGGCAATTTGGGGTGTCTTGCACAGGAAGTGCGATATTTCAGGATTGTTTGACCCATACAGTTGGTCTATGAAATCAGGTAAGTAGCATTTATCTAAATTGAGCTTGGCCTGTCAAGGCTTAGTGACCTAGGGTTGTCCTCTATCGACATTTTGCTTGGCCGCATATCAGAAGGTAGGCCAACTGACTTCTTTTCTGCTGCGTCCTCTAGATCTCAGGAACGGAAGGAGGACGATGTAATGACCAAATTGTTCGAATCCCATAGATGCGAAGAGCTGTTAACCTAGTGTGATCAGTATGGTGACTCCGAGCAGGCACTGCATCTTCCGTATTCGATATGAACGAACACGGAAATACGACATCACCATTTCGGCAGCCAGAGTGGATTCCAAGATAGCACGAATTGCAGCCATTCCGCGTCCCCGAATTTAACACATACACTCGCAACTCAACCGCTGAATGTATTAATTAGGCAAGTCACAATGTGACTGCTGAACGCTTCGGCTCCTGGTCGGATCAGGACGTATGATAATTCGGTCTAGTTGTTCCAGTTGCAGGAACACTTCCGCACCGCAGATATTGGTGTTACACGATAGCTCCGGTTGCAGTCCAAGAACCTTCTTTAACTCCTACACTCTTAACATATCACCTGAATGTATTAATTGGCACGAATCACAATGTTACTGTGGAACACTTCGGGTTTGGGCCGGCTCAGGGAGTATGCTAATTCGGCCTAGCTCCAGCTGCAGAGGTATTCGCACCTTTTCATCCAGAACGTTTACTGCATTTTGCAGAACTAATATTTTGGCGTTTCATAGGGAGTACGTTTTTCGGGGGACGTGGTTTGACCTGACGTGGGGGAATTTGCTCTTTGCCAGGGTTGTATATCATTAAATTCATGACGACCTTGCTGCTCCGATTGGGTTGGCTGATAATGGCCCATACGATCGTCTCGAGTGCACTGCTCTGGGAGATTTTTTTCTCAGTCCTACTAGAACTAGTGCGCTCACTTCCTCAGTGGATTGTAAAATTTGCAGCAGTGTAAAGGCGGTTTTGGACTACAGTCCCCTCAGGTGCTTTTTATCACAATGAATGCAAACAGAGGGTGCGGTTCAGACGTCCAACCGTCTGTAACGTATAGTTTGCCAGTCTCAATGGGCTTTCACACAATGTAGTCGATTGAGTCGTTTGCACTTTTGCTGAAGAAAGTGAGTACATCGATTGTAGGCACAATGTTGTTACCAGGACCGCTCCCTGCTGCTACGGATTTTCATTGAAGACATTTGGATATTGCAAACATTGTCAACAATTAGGGAGTAGGCTAGTAGTGCGAGAATACCTAGTAGTGCGAGAATGTCGGGACACCTTACTGGGGTGGTCGAGGAATTTGTACTTACGCATGCATTATCATTACGCGTGTGTTTGCATTTACAGTTGGTGAGTAATCTGACAACCCAACACAGTTGAGCACACAGTTGCTCCATTCACAAGATATTCGTCCCCAGGGGCAAGCATCGTATTTGTAGGTCTGGCGTGACGTCGTTTCAGCTTGTATGTACACCCAGTTTTTTCACCCAATCTTGGATAGCGATTGTTGCCTCGACATGACAGGGGAGCGTCTGTCTTTGCGTATGTTTCTTCAAAAACATCCGGAAACTTGTTGCAAATACAGGGAGTAGGCCAACCACCACAGCAGATGTTTCATGTTTTTCCACTCGCATAGATGGCGTTTTGCGTTACGGTTGCTTCTCTGGCCGGCACGTTTTTCGTATGAGTATACCGGTGTATCCATCACGATTGCCGAACGCTTTAACGCATTATAACGTCATCGTGAATTACTGCCATGGCAGGCGGTGGGTTATGTTCTAATTATTTTGTTCAGTACTAAGGGGGCGATGCATGCATAAAACGAAGCACTTCTGCGCACGGGTTACTGGCAGGGGGGATGTTTAATAGTGGAGCTGCTATAGACAGTACATATAATGACAGGGAAGCTGCTCAGTCTGTAACCATTCTCATGATATCTCCACCGGTAACCATAGATGTTCATGCAGTGCTTCCTATCAACGAACAGGAGGCCGTATGTCGTGTTATCTGACCATACTCCAATTACATTTATTTATACTTAAGAAAAGCAAAGACGTTTACGGCTCGGCAACAATCTACTGCCGCAGGCAACAGCCAAATGTGTGGAGTTTTCTGCGTTTCTTTAGCATGCCAAACCTGGCGGCTGCTATTTTCTTCTTTAGAAAGTGGGTCCCAGCGTGTATTGGAATACGCTGCAGGCCCTGATCAACATTTTTGCTCGCTGCTGCCTGCACACCTCAATGATGATGTGTGATTGTGAACTTCGCCTACACATATAGAGCGTATGCCCTCAGCGAGCCTTCTGAAGTGCCATAACGCATAGCCAGTATTCGTGTTCGCAATTCAACTGAGGCTTCATCCGGGTCAAATACTGATTGTTTTGACGTCGGTTGGTTGGAACAGATTGTGGGTGCTGTTGAGAGTTTGCATGCCAATGCGATCAAGCATTGCTTCTCCGCTTCCTCATTCATGCTACTTTCAATTAAAACATGGAGGCGTATAACTCACAATTGCGTATTTCAGAGAGTTAGTATTTTATTGTAGCCCAGGTTCCCGCACGGTTCGGAGATGCTTTCTGGAAACTTCCATATGCGCGGTTTGCAACTTGGGAATATTGCAGCTGTAGAAGTATGCTTTTGCATTTGCAGTTACATATGCAGTAGGTTGCTGTTTCCGGACACCAACCCATTCCAGACAGTGGGTTATCGCTGTACACGCCGCTGCAGCATAGTATTAATGTCTTGTAGGCTAGTTTCATTAGCATGAGGACCCGTGTAGGCGTGTGGGGGGGCCCATCAGTTGGCTGCAACCTGTCTAATGGGTACAAGGACATTTCGGCGTTTATATGCAACCCCAGCTCGTATGCTTACCGACACCACCGTACTCGCTAGCGGGTCTCTTCCCTGTTTACTCTGGATGATGGATTTAAGGGGTAGTCGGATTGAGTGAATTGTGCGGTCTTTTACAGTTGGTGAGTCTCATCTCATATATTCGTGGAGAATAGAAAACATAGCCTGTCACTCCCTCTACAGGCCAGAGCGAGGCCTACCAAATATGCCCACTACGTGGCAAGTAAGGCTTGCCTTGAAGTTTGTTCAATTGTGCAGGAGAGGTAGTGGATAGACTTCCGTTCGGACTTATCCGGAGGTTGTTATTTCCCCATATGGATGCTCCAATATAGGGAGTATGTCTGCGAGGTTTTCGGCAGGTTCGACCGCTATGCATTTTCAACGTTGATAGTCGCAAGCCTGCGTTTCTGGAAGTAGCCTGTCATTAGTGGCCGCATGCCAAATGCCCGGTGCGAAGCATCTCAAGTTAATCTAGACGCTGACATATCTGTTGTTCGTCAAACGTTCGTTTTTCAGCCCGTTCGTTTTCATAGTTTATAAACACACTGAGGCGTACTCACGGGTGGCGCGGTTTTCTCCCCGTTTTTCCCCGCCATAGTTGACGACTGAATTTTCGTGGTTTTGCAAGTGTGAAGCACATGCATGTTGGTTTATTTGCATTATTACAGCTGTGTTGTGTACTTAGTCCTGCCGTGTTTGGGCGGCTAGTGGTGGGGATTGCACATGCAGCCAAGATGTATCTCGGGCGATATGCAGCGTTAAGGCTTTGCGAATGCCTGCATGCGTTCTCTTCTTGCAGCCACATGTGCATGTGGAGCTTTTGTGATGCCGTGCTACTACAGGATGTGCGTATGCCCTGTTTCGTCAGATACTAAGGCGTTCATTGTGCTGCCCCGACTTGCTAGCCTTGCCCGTCAGCTCCATTCTAGCTCATGTATCAGTGAGCTGAGCCTCCATAAACATTACGTGCATGTGGTGTGGTGTTTCCGGCGAGGCGTGGAAACTGGGGACTGGAAACGTCGCCCCTCAGATTTCGGTACATCGCCCGGCAGCGTATTCGCGCCATATGCTGTTGTTACAGGCGGTGGGTTTGGCAACAGGCACGTGGTGGTTACTTCGTTAGATTGGCTGGCATTGTGTGCCTTCGAAGTTGCGAGCGTTTGCGTGGGTGCAATCATGATCTCATCTACTAGAAGGGCGGTTTGTTATAAAAGACTTTTGACTTACTGGACGTCCGGCTTGTGAGCGTTGGGGCACATGCTTAGCTGTAATGGTGATCCACCACATGTGGCTGATACAACCTAGCGGCTAGTTTGTGTAGTTTTCGGCTTGAACTGCTATCGCATCATTGGGCCTTTTTGTTGCGTGTGGCCATCGCAGAAAGTACGATGTGGAGCGCAAGAAACATCGTGTGTGTTGCTTTTTTTTCTGGTGGCGTCGTCTTTTCTGATTGGCAAGTGTTAATACCTGGTAACAGGAATACTTTGTTGTTCGACGTAGGATGATATCCTTTTGCTGCAAGAATTTATGCAGCCCTAGGGACAGGATATCCCTGTATCACGGGTGCTTTGTCTACAATAAGTGGCCTGTGGCAGGTTTTTGGAAGTGTGGCTGCCCTTGGAATCGTTTTCTTGTTTCGTTAGGCGTTTGGGTGTTCTTAGGGGGTGAGTTGCAGGGGACCCCCGTTCTGCTGGGTACGGAAAGGCCGGGTTGGTGAAAATTTCAACTGGATCGCACTTGAGGGCATTATGTGATAAGGGCACGGTCAGCTGGTTGAATTGAGGCTCACATACCATAAACGCGTTACACGATATGTGTTAACAAACAGCCGTGTCAGCGGTAGTTTATCGCGCATTTTCTATAGCTAGAGAGTCATCGCGCACTGCAGTCTCTGGTAGGGTGTTTAGCCTTTGTTCGTGTTCATTGCACTGTTGCGTTAGTGACGGGAGAGCGGCTGTGTGCATTTGCCGCTGCTCATGGTGGGTTAATATTGCAGAATCGGACGTTTTGCATATGTCTGTGCGTGTTAGCAGACTGTGAGTTCAGCCAACCACTGTTGATAAGCCGTAAATGAACCTTTATGTGGGCCTGATACGAATGGTTTTTATCGGGTGGCGTTGTTGAAGTCCTTGGCACAACTCTCAGTACTTTTGCCATTTGCCTCACTGGTGGCCTTATATGCCATATGTCCGTTGCTAGCATTCCTATGCTGCTTCTTCTTGGTGTTTGCTGCCTTGCTCTGGTTCTGCTGTGTAGCACGACAGATGGTTCATACTGGGTTCTGAACTCACAGGACGTGCGTTGACAGAAATCAATATTGAATATAGTGTTTGCCGTGATGTGGGGGCGTGCCCGTAAAGCTGTGTTATGCTTTAGACTCCTGCGAGCCGTCGGCTGTTCCCCTCACGCGAACAGATCGCCCCGGTGCGACCTTTGCGGCACTCTCCATGTTGTTGCATTTCCCGACTCTCCCTTCGGAGATTACACATTTGTGACAACCTCACTTGTACGTGACTCACTGGAACTTGTTTGGTGCGATAATGAGTTGCTATCTGAAGCATGTTTAAATAGTTGCATCGCTAGCATACACATGTTGTTTTATGTGGCCACAGGAAGTGTGTTGACGAGCAGGATCAATGTACCAAGTTCTTGAAGCGCTTCACGTGCCTTCCGTATGCTTGTATTCGGTTACATTTAGTACATTGTTTTAGTACATTTTTTAGCATTTAGGATACATTTAGGTATTTTGCGTTTGTCAAGCGGCTTCCGGACTGCAAAGGGTCGAATGCAGGATGTCGAGAACTTCCGAACCTGATCAACAATTTCCTCTGTAATGCTCAAAAGGTGCAACCCAGCTGGCCGCCTCCGCTTTAAGCTGTGCTATTGTGTCTGGCTGTACGTTGCTGAACTTGTTCCATAACAACACGTTCTCCTGTTGGGACGTGGTCTTTCAGTATGTGGGTTTTCTGGACAGCGCCTAGTGCTGGTTACATATTGAATGCAACCATTGCTAGTTCTGCTACTGATACAGCAAGGGTTTCGGCCTATTGGGTTTTCGAGACAAGGGCTAACACGCCCAGTGGCAGTGGAGCTAATGCCGTTGCGTTCCAAGATCTAGTGCAGCGTCCTGCGTGCGGACGCCTTTGGTGAAATGTTTGTATTCAGCATTATGAGTGCAATTCCCTTCTGGATGGGGTGTATTGCTGGTTGTTTCCTTCGATCGTGTCTTAATGGAAAGGCTGGTCTTCCGCTGGCTGTCGGAGTCACAGGAAGTGGGTTGAGCAGACGGAACCATGTTGCGCGTACTTAGAGGGTTATAGAGGTTTTCGCATTTCCTGTCTCCCATCAACTCCTCAGGCCACCTGTTCTTCATCCGTGGGAAACTGGAGGCAGCCTACACAAGTTGTGGTGCGTACACTAGATTCTTGCAGGTTGTTTACAGAGCTAAGCATCGTGAGATATTTGCGGAGCCGTTGCACCCCTATGGTGCTACAGTGTGGAGCCTTCCCTTTTGTTGACCTAGTCGCAGAGCATTGTCTGAGGTAGCATTTGGCTTTGGGATCCCAGCCAGTGGGTTGAGAAGGACTGTGGATGTTATCCTCAATGGCTACACGCATGTGTGTTGCTCACCTTCACCGACCAGCTGTTTCCTCGATTGTTCAATCTACATTTGTATGTTGCGAGGTTGATTGTAACGGTAGTTCTGGATGTAGCGTCTTGTTACGTTACGTGTGTGCTTAGATATAGCGTTCTTAAGGGTTGTGGGGCGCTCGACGCACTATTCGTCATCAATCCATGCCTGGCTGGGTTGTTCCGCTCCAGTCTATTGATGCCGTGGCTGCACTTCAGTTGAAGCACTTGGCCTTTGCTTTGCCTTATCACGTTACAGCCTGTGCGTTCGGACACCATTGCTATTGCGCGCATGCTTCGTCATAGACGGCGGCGATATTGTGTTTATAGTCGCTAACTCCTAACGGGTTATCGTTTTGTGGTTATGCCGAAGGAACTTTATATTAGAACCAATGTGTCCACTATGGGATTTTGCATCATCTGATCCACCTTTTGGCGATGGTCTGTGTAGAACATGTTGCTGATTAGTTGTCCGTGGCTAGGGAGCTAGTTTTACCACTCTTTTCTTCTTGTATTGGTCTCGGTGCATCAACGGAATGGGCTTTGCTCATGCAGACTGTGCGTGGAACGAATGTTTCGCTGTATGATGAATTGTTGGTTGTGCGGTTGTTCGGTAAAACCCAAAGATGTCACAGATCTGTTACTGTACATTGGAGAGTGGAGAAGTTGATTGCGTATTTAAGGAATGACAGTAACGACGTATTGCTTCAGGATATGGTACAGCTTTACGCGTCGCAGAGTCCAATTAGTATTGCTGCTTGTTCGGGCATTCTCTGCAGCCCTGTGCGAACTCGCTCTGCCGCATTTCGTTTCCTTCATTGTTGCATCTTAGGACTGGATACTTCTGCTGGTTCTTGGAGCCACAGCCTGTGCGTTGAGCAGGACGAACCAAGTAGCGTGCTTCGGTGAGATACAGAATAGTAGCAGACGCAACTGATTCGCTCTTTCCCCGATGCCAATAGCAGACTCTGCCTGCTTGTCAAAAACGTTGTTTACAAGAGGAGTGCTGACCATTCGAAGGCACTGTAGAATACTGCGGAGCGTTGGGCATAGTTGCGTGTTTTGCATGTTAGCCGCTTTGGTGCTTACAAGGGCATGGTTTACCTTCTTCCGGCTCATTGTGCTGCTGCTAGTCAACTGTGGTTTGCAGTTTTGGGCGTTTAGGTTGGAGGTTTGGACTACAGACCGTGAGTTAGGCGAGAATGCTTGTGCAGCATTCATTTATATATAAGGAAGCCCAAATGCCAAAGATGCCTTCTTGTGCAAATGGTTCAACATCGTGCTTTTCTTGAGCAAGACCAATATATGTCCGAGGAAATGGAAGTCACGAGGCTTTGGTGTAGGAGTTTCTGGCGTGGGCTGGTATTGTCCGCATTATCATTCTTCCATGGGTTACAGTCTTCTCCAACTTTGTGATCTTGCCACTTCGGAGTGTTGAGGATTTGTGAGTTTGTTGGGGGAGCAGAGTGTGCGTAAAACTGGCATTTAACCCCTTTAACCCTGTGTGCAGAGGTGGTGTCAGTGCTACTATTTGGCACAAAGGAGCTGTTGTACCGATGGTTTGGTTTTCCGCTTGCCAATGCCAACTTCGGCAGAAGCGGGAACAATGGCTTCTAGTTGCAGACTCTGCGTCGTTTGGCGTCGTCGTATTCTCCCAGACCTGTTGGGCGCCCAAGCCAGAACTAAGCAGCTGCATTGGTGTGTTGTCGTCTGTGCTCCGGTGCAACTGTTGGCACCGCAGTGAAGGGATGTTTTATTGCCTCTTGGGGTCACAGTCCGTGTGTTGGGTTGTTACGAACATGTAGAGGGTGGTTTGTAAAAACAGGCTGTTGCGTGGGTTATGTTGTCTTCTTCAGTGGTCTATCCATCGTCTCTCCGTCCCCCGTACTGCTTCCGCCAGCAAGCACGGTTACTTACAAGCGGATTGCAGGTGGTGTAGTTGCTAGCAGTGTTGAAAGTATTTGCATGCTTGTATCGGGATATTCTCTTCGTGCTGATGCATTGATGCCCTAGCTGTGCAGTTCCACCTGGATCGCACAGCTGGTGAGTTGCGCATCAACAAGCTGCTATATCTGTTGAACACGACGGCTCTGTCCCTCAGGTTTGCATTATTGCACAGTGCTCTTTAGCGCAACTTTTGACGAAACGGAGGACCGTCCTCAAGGCAGTTCGTGTCAGTATGTTGGAGGATGTAGTGTAGAGCTGAGCGCACAGGGGTGTGTCGTATGCATTTGTCTCCTATGTGTGGCTATTTTTATCTATCACGGACTGTTGCTCCCCGTCTCATATTAGCCTTGTTGCATCGCATTTCTTGCGCTGTTGCCGCAGGAGGTGAGTTCCGCCGGGTATAAGTTTGCACTGGCTTTGCTGGATCAATTACAGGAATTCCGTACCATACCCCATGGCAGATGAATACTTTTAGATTTCGCCAGCAAAGCTCCATCGCGCACAGTATGAAAACCATCTGCAGGATACGATGGAGCGTTTTACTGGGCTGTTTGCTCAAACATTGCTTATGCCTCCATGACTGGCTGTCCTCTGCAGCTTCAATGTGTTTATTGTCGTGGCGTTATGATTTTGAAGCAGATCGTGGGCAGCTGCTCGGGTCTTGAAAACGCAGGAGGTGGGTTGAGTCAGCAATACGTTTGTTGAACGTCCATCGTGAAATGCCGAGGTGTCCAGTGCGACTCGTCTATGTAACACCTCCGCCAGTTGCCGACTCTTTCTATTGGATGGCTAATATGTTGCTTTGCTGCAAAAGCCCCCCTTTGTATTGGGCAATGTTGCAGCACGGTCGTGGGAACATCCTTGGGGCACCCGTTGGGGCACCCGTACATGTTCGTCAGTGGGTGGATTATGTTGGTTCTACAACTTGCTTCTGGGCTTCGTCGGTGTTGTTTTATTGCATGGTTTGGTCCCTGTATACTGCCTTCAACTCACAGGGAGTCAGTGTGATGGCAGTAAGCACGTAGTACGAGCACTGTTGGAGCTCGCTCTGCTCCTAGCTTTAGACATTTTCTAGCTGAGGTTGTTTTTGTTCGCAGCATCTGAAATGGAAAATCAACGAGGTTTGCTTTACACACTGCTAGGCCAGCATTGGATCTGCTATTAGTTTTGCCTTACGAGTAGCCTATGTTAGACATAAGCTCCTCTGAACTGAATGCGCTGCTGTGCAACAGCAAAGCTCGACAGTCCATTGTTAGTGTAGCGTCTGACCTATGGCTGTCGCAGGAAGTACGTGGACGTGCTATTACAAATATTAATGCATTTTTACCACACTTCTCACCGAACAGATGTCAAAGTATGCAAAGCAAGCCAGAAGTAATGCACGGTCTGACTTGGTCACTTCCGGCTGCTTCAAGAAGATCTTTTTGCGTTGCTCACGTACGTACAATGCAGGTTGTTTCTATGCAGTCTTTTGTATGAATCAGTTAGTGAGCTTGGCTGGAGGCGAACGTTTTTTCCTCCTTTGTCCTAAGTCATGACTCTCTTTCGTCAGTATAGGTTGTCAGTGCCTTTTTCATCAATCCAAGCTTTTGTGTATTGCATAAATTGGCAAATGCGGTTTGTAGCTAGTGCGTTAAGAGTAATCGAAGTTCTTTAAATGCTTAAATTGGTTTTGGGAACGTGCGGCTTTTCCAGTGCAAACGTATATTTCGCTGATTTGGGCCGGTGTTCTGCTGCAGAAAGTAGGTCGTCGTTTTCAGGTTCGATGACAGGCTATGTGCGTGCACATGATGGTCTCACTTGCCCAAACTGGCGCTTGACCTTCTGCAGCGGTCATGCTGGTTGCGGTTTCAGAATTTCGACACTGGTTGCCTCAATGCAAGTGGCAGTATGCGATGGGCTTCAAAAACAGCTTGTACGTTAAGCCGCTAAGTAGGTATATACATCTTCTCGTCAGTGCACTTGGCCCTATGCATTTCCAACATAACAATTTTGCACCATGCGGATTGTCACAGATTGTGAGTCGCATTCAATGCAGGGCGTGCTTGCTGCCTGTGCCGTTTAATCTAGTTTAGCCGCGTGTGTACTATTTGGGTGCCCTAGGGTTTCAAGGTAAGCTGACTGCTGTGGGCATCCACTGCCTGCATGAATACGAAGCTGTTGGGCATATGTCTCTGCGTCACCGTTTGTTGCTGGCGATAGTCGAGGCACGTTTGTAACTACGATTCACGATACAGTTAGCGCAGGGGCAAGGTGTGGTCTTGTACGTCTGCTACTGTTTCTCATTGATTAAGATAGTGGTTGTGCTTCAATGCTTATGTTGCACTGGAGGCCTGATTTTTTGTGCTGCATCATGCATTAACAGGTGTGTTAATATCAGGAATCAAGTCGCTTATGCCTAAGTACACGCGTAAGATTTATGTGCGTATATATGCGACTGCTTGGCTTGGTGTGCAAGCATGCAAGAAATCTGCCTTATTAGAAGAGTTGCACTGCTCATCCGCTGCTCATCGAGCAGGCAGAAACATGGCTTAAATGAAGGCCAAGCTTGCGGACGTCGTGCCAGTCTTCGGTGGCTGAGCAAGCGCGCTGTACTGTTGGCAATGCTGCATCGGATGGTTTGTTATTGGTCTTCCGTTTTTCGATTGCAGACTGTGCGTTGAAAGAAAAAAATTCCAACATATATGACATTCTTGTGATGCCATAGTAGCTTCCCTCTGCGTTCGTATTTCTCCTGCTGTTCTGCAGGGATGAACGTTCGTTTCCGTCTCCTGCGATCACATCCAGTACGCTAAGGGTGACTGTTGACCCATCCAGTATTTGTTGATATGCGAAGGCAAATGCCACCAAAGGCGAGTTGTCGCAATCCAGTGTTTTCTCGTATAATATTTTACAGCGTGCGTCACCTTCTCCATTTGCACCTTGAAAACGCAATATGCGCGGAACGCCTGTGCTCGAACGTCCTTGTCGTGTTATCTTTTGCTGCAGTAGTGTGTCCTTTGTGCGTACCTTGTTGATGGTACATGGCAGCGTCGGCCCTCAATACCCACCACTGGAGTTGCAGGATGTAGGTTAATTTGAACCAAGCGCGTTCCATGAATTTAGTGAATAACGTAGTCATTTCCTGTACAGCTATCGGACACCATGACTGGATGTTACTTTTCTTTTACATACTCACAACTGGAGTTGCAGGATGTAGGTTAATTTGAACCAAGCGCGTTCCATGAATTTAGTGAATAACGTAGTCATTTCCTGTACAGCTATCGAACACCATGACTGGATGTTACTTTTCTTTTACATACTCACAACTGGAGTTGCAGGATGTAGGTTAATTTGAACCAAGCGCGTTCCATGAATTTAGTGAATAACGTAGTCATTTCCTGTACAGCTATCGAACACCATGACTGGATGTTACTTTTCTTTTACATACTCACAACTGGAGTTGCAGGATGTAGGTTAATTTGAACCAAGCGTGTTCCATGAATTTAGTGAATAACAATCATGTCCTGTACAGCTAGCTATCCGATAACTGAGCGAATACTACCTATCTTTTGTTTTCCCCTTGAAAAAGGGCAGTCAACTGGTAAGGGAGCGCCGCATACGATCTGCTGTGTTAATATATCTCATTTACACGGTTCCTCATTGAAGGCGGCATAGCTTGGGTATCCTGCGCTGCATTTGGGTGTTCTTTGTGTGTAACTTGTAGATCTTGTTGCACAACAACAGTAGGGGATTAGGTAACTGTCTGCAGGAAGTACGTTCAGCGGAGCTACTGATGTGTCGCGAGTTTAGCGCTTCTCATGCGCGGAGTCCGCTGTCCCTGCAGTGGGTAAGACCACGAGGAAGACTATTCCTCGTGGTCTTACCCACTCGTGTTGCTGGGCGCCTTTGCTTTTTGCGTTGGGTATCAAGGCGCAATGATGTAAACGCATTTGTTGGCGTCCGTGTTCGCCGCATTGCTGCACCTAATTAGGTTGATATTGACAGACCACGATTTTGTACCCATGAGGCATCCAGCCGTTGTATTTGTGCTTTTCTTGGCATTTTAACTTGCTAGTCCCTAACAGAGGAGTCCCGGCGGGTGATTTATTTGTATTTGACAAACACCTGAAGCATTACATGTGGTTCGTCGACGAATTGCACAAACGGTTAACATATGTGGTTGTTCTCTGGCGCTCGTTTGCATCTCATTGCAGTAAGTATGTGTACAAATACCCGATGGACTGTGATACTCGTTTTGCAATATTCGTGGGGTGCAGTGCAGCCCCGAGGAAAATCCAGCTGATTGACGTCTTTGACGCCTTTTGCCGGCACGCGAGTCGCGCGTGGATGTAAGCAGCGCCTTGCAGGCCACATTGTTTTGGCCCCAAATGGAATCGAAGCAGCTCCTAATGTTTTTTATCGCGCTGAGCAGATTACCTCACCATCGCCTGGCGATGTCGTTTATTATATCTAACGACTGACATTCGTACACCGTTTTTCGCTCCAGTGGCTTCCTGGTATACGTCTTAAGGGTTAGGGTTAGGGTTTAGGGTTAGGGCTTAGGGTTAGCGTTAGGGATAGGGGTTTAGGGTTAGCGTTAGGGATAGGGGTTTAGGGTTAGGGTTAGGGTTAGGGTTTAGGG
>CAJFCX010000176.1:0-31466 GCA_904066255.1 Eimeria sp. OTU-X | reverse complement strand
TATATATATATATATATAATGGCGTGAGCTGCGTTGCATGTGAGTTTAGCTGGGTAGTGGGCCTAGGCAGATTGAGCTCTACGCATGCTCCGCCCATGATATCTGACAAGCACGAGCTTGTTGTCCATCGGGTGCGCATGAAGCTTGATGCTTATGCTGCCCGGCGAGGTGAGCTGAAGTAAACGTCGCTTCGTAGCCCTTGGTGGTCGCCTCAGGTGTTTTCCACAGTTTCTAAAGCGCAGACATCCAACCCTCACGAGCAACAGTACGGGCGGCGTTTGGTGCCGTGCAGGGATTGTGCACCCAGTGGAAACCGTCCGTTTCGTTGTACGGTGTATGCTTGTGCAGGTATTGCCCCGGCTGCAGTGTGGAAAGAAGCGGTCAGCAGAACCTCGGCACAACTGCCACACCTTCGCCAGCGAGAATCAGGGAGAGGCCGCCGTGACTCGTCAGAAGCACAGGGCCAATACCCAAAGGTCTCAGCAAGTTCTGAGAAAGAGTCAGCACCCTTGCACAGGGGCGAGTCTCCCTCCAGAAGCATTTCACCACAGAAAGAACATCGCCGTCATACCCAGCAAAACCGCCACAGAGAAGGCCGCAGACGGGGGTCCCGCGAAGCAAGCCAAGGGGATGAACAGAGGAGTGGCCAGCAGGGAAAGCGCCACGACCATGCAGAAGCTTCGGCGCCTTCCGATATTGAAAGTGATATCCCCACAAAGAGTGCTGCCACTGCTGCCAAGCCGAACAACCGTAGCCGCTCTCCGAGGTCAAAGCATCGGGAAGAGAGTGCGAGGCCTGATGGGACCTCACAAAGGAGAACGCCATCAAAAACCCCAGAGAAGGGTAAAAGGAAGGGTTCGGTCTCCCCAGCCTCCAACGATCAACGCGAGGAGGGCGAGCAGGCAAACTATCCCATCGAGTCATCGCCACCTGAGGCAGTGCCGACGCATGGAGAGGACAAAAGTCGTGAAGAAGCAAAAGCGCAGCGTGGAAAGCCCAAAACGTCACGGCGTCGTCGACAACAACCAAGCGAACAGCCAGATGATAAAGGTACTCCAGCAGATGCTGGTGAATTTAAATCAGTAAAAAAGATATCGAAAGGCATATTATCGAGAGCTGGGACGCTTTTCAGAAAGCAGGGGACGAAGAAGACAGGAGAGTAGCGGAAATTAGTCGGCAAGAAGCACGGTGTACTAAACGTTTGAAGCATAAATTGAGGGATTGGGTCTTCAACGAAGTTGGCTTGCATGAGGCAAATATACCGCCCTGCATTTGAGAAATACCGACTTTTCCGAACTGCTGCTCCTCGTATGCTACGTGGGTCCCAGATAATCCAAATAATAAACTCCTGTTGGCAGGGCTGCAGGCACTGAACACCATTATCTTTGCCCTACTGGGCGTTCGGCGTGAGGACTGGCTCAGCTGCCAATTTCTGCCTCGATTTCACACTCAGCCTGTACCATGAGAGCAAGGAAGAAACAGTCATCCCTTGACTATCCGGTGTTTACTTTGGCTTCACGCAAGCTGTACCAATGCTGACTTGTGCGTATGGGCTGCACATATCGCAGGCTGAGGACAGGAACTCGGGACGTGCGTAAACTCCCGTAGGTTTGTGCCATACGATGCGTAGATTTGCAGGGGATTGCATTTGACACAACATAGAAAGTGCATCGTCTGAGTTGCAGATAGTCATCCTCTATTTGTTCATACTGGTTCGCTATCCTTGAGGAGCTCAACCAAGACACTTGAGCGTGGTGAAAGTGGTATAGATCATTTCTCTCAGCGCCTTCGCCAAGTGGTGGGCAAAATCTCAGGCAATGTTCGTGTCGCCAGAGTAGAGTACAGCGTTCTGTGTGTTATCGCCCTGAAGCCAAATATTGCAGGCGTAGCGAAGTTATGTTCGAGGTTTGCAACTTTTACTGTGGCCTTTAACAGCGCCGTCTACTTCTACCGTCTGCATGGAAGGCAAGGGCCTTATCAGCAGTAGCAAGTAGTAGTAATTAGAGCTAATATATCGAGAAGGATGGAAATTAATGGTTCCTACAGTGTCAGTACGGCTGTCCTCGTTCATTGTCGAAGGCACACCATTGTACAGAAACACTGCAGCGTCCAAGGTAACAGAAACTCCGCCCTCCCCCTTCTGACCCGTAGGATTGAATTCACACCGCACAACACACACACTGCAACGCACAACGCTATTCGAATAATCCCAGTATGCCAGCGGCTCACAGAGGAACTGCCTCATCTTCGTTTTTATTGGGGGCATTCCTCTCCCCAGTTCCAGGAAGGCTGCCCTCTTACAGCTAAACTTGCACGTCCTGCAGCATACTGGACAACTTCGGCGTCTTTACATCCGCCATTCTTTTATGGCGACACCGCACCTACCCCTTGGACGGTGGGAGAGGCTTCTACTGCCTGTTTTCTCATACATTGCAGGCATAACATGCTCAGGAAAGGGTTAGAGCACCAATTTCTACTTGCTTTCAGGCTCTCTCCTGGTGGCAACACAAATGTCTAACGGTTTTCATCGTTTGTTCTTGCACCGAAGAAGTGCTGGTATGCGCTCGCAAGTATCGTCTTAAGTGCAGCGCCTCCGTCATAATATTAATCATATGCGAGCCCGATACCTCAGTTGAGGAATTCCAATGGTGCCGCCAGGCAGCCTCTGCTGATGCTTGTAGTTATATTTATTCATGAAAACACAACCTTATAAGCATAATGGTCGGACCGAACCTGGGAGACAGACTATGCGCAAAAGGCCTGCGTCGACAGTCTTCATGAGTAAGAGTCTAAAAGCAATACCATGTGAAGGCTGAGCCAGTGCCACTGTGGCTAATGCAAGCCAGCTGCTGGTCGCAAGGTCGTTCGTACCTTTGGCACAACAATGAGGGCGGCGGGTAGCGGGAGCTGTGGGATCTTGAGGACCACTACATTTAAAGTCCTCTGAACAAGTTTTTCAATGGAGTATCTTGGTGTGCAGGAATACGTCGCAGAGACGGAACATTCTTGTTGCAATCGTAGCATCGATGCCTGTTTACCGGCACACGCCTGCGGGGAGTGAAAACAGTACGCTACCAATATCTAGAAGAATTGTCCAATTGAAGATCAGAAGGTGCATACGTAAACTGCAAATTTAAAGTATGGGCGCACGGCATGATTTCCGCGAGCAAGAGTTGCAAGCCAAACCACCAACGCGGCAGGGTTGGGTGTTGTTCTGGTGGGGGGCCCCAAACCCGCCCCCCTCGGCAAGAGGCTAAATGCAGTGCTTGCCACATTTAGTTCTCATTGCGGCTCACAGAAGGATATTTGGGAGGGTACATAACTGTGTTTATTGGTCGTCTTCTCCTCATGTGATACAACCGAGCGACCCAACCGCCAGAGCTTAGTCCGTCAAAACATTCAAGAAAAATGTTAAACTGTCTAAGCACAATTTTGGCCAACTCTTAATTCTATCTATTTTTGTCAGTTCAATTGCTGCTAGGCCAACCATCTGCCACTGCTGTCGACTTGAACACCTTTGCTCGCACGTTTTCCCGGAAGCCATTGGAATTGCCTGCACCCATATTCCACGATTGAAAGGTTAGTTCTCCGTGAGTTCAAATTAAGGCCAGTCTGTGTGTTGCGCCTCCATTATTTCCGCCCCGTCGCTCCCATCGAAAAGTGCGCTGCTCTCGCTTTGAAAGGAATGGCGGCTACACTCGAGTCGCATAGCAGAATATAACTTGACTGTATGGTCACAATGCATCAGCTGCCGCCTAAGTCTCAGCAGCATCATGCGGCTCCAGCAGCACCGGGGGCAGCTGCCTCTGATCAAGCAACTCGATGGCTTCTGGGCAGGATAAAAGATGGTCCACAGAAGGCACTGCTGCTGCAGCAGTCTCCCAACATTGCACAGAGCTTGTCTTGGGAAGCTTCAGCACAGTTCCGAAGATCAGCGGCCCCCCAAAGACCAAGCGGATCCTACTGTAAAGCCCAGGCCCTTCATTTGTCCCACCCGCACTCCCAAGCGCCAAAACCGGGCCGCTACGGAGTATGTGAAGGGCAGAAGCAACTTCACGATCAAAGCAAAATGCCAAAACCACACAATCCCTGTTTAGATTGTGCTATAAACAGCTCAAAGACCCTCTCAGCAGCAAATAATAGTCATTCGACGACACCTGGCACCCAAAGACCAGAAAGGCAAACACAAGGATACCCACAAGCCCATCCGCTGGCAGACGGTGCCGCGCTAAGCGGCCCTCCTCAGGCCCTTCAGGGCGGCTTCTGCCTGCACACTGGAGCATCTCAAAGCTCCTCAGCTAGCAGTGATGGCATTTTCAACTCCGCAGCGGAGCCAAAGAGACCTTGGGAGTGGCATTGCCTAGGGAAGCAGCCGAAAGATATCAATACAAAACAGACGAGGCTTGTCTTGCGCGCAACCTTGCCAATTCATTGGCAACAACCGCAGGAACAGCAAGAGGAGCAAGACCAGGACCAACGAGGGCACCAATATCAGCAACACCGGCACCAGCATCAAACCCAGCTGCACCGCCAGCACAACCAAGAGCAATGCCAAAATATGCACCTACAGCAGCAGCACCAGAAAGAGCACCAAATGAAGCACAAGCATGGCCATGCGCACTTTCAGAGCCCTTCGGTAAATTCTGAAAAGTTTGTTGAGCCCTGTCAATCAAATGGCTGTCCCAAACGTGCACTTGATCCCGCAAACACGATCCCTGATAAACTCTTCCTCGTTGACGGCAACAGCAACAGTAGCGGCAGCACTGGCTGGTGCCTTGACGGCAATGCACACGCCACTCCTGTTCCTCAACATGGCGCTGTGGCTCGGCATTCCCCGATCTGTCCTCAACCCCAAAAGCACAGCATTGCCACTGACAACGCCAATCCTCCGTGCAGCTGGGGGTCTGTGCCTGCGCTGGACGGTGGTGCACCCCCACTAGATCGTGAGAAGCCCCTGAAGCTGCAGCGATGTGCTTCAGTAGCACCACCGGGCCCGGCCTCCAACTGTTGCATTCTTCCCAACCAGAAGGTGTTGTACACAGCAAAAGCGGCTGCACGGACAAAGGAAGGGGGACTAGACGCGAACAGCAACATCAGCAACCCACGCCCTCTTCTGCTGCAGCACGGAACGCTGTTTGGGGCCCTGTCCCCAGAACAGGCAAAAGTCGTCAACGCACCCCCGCACTCCAGTGTATGTGTCCTTGCAGGTCCTGGGGCAGGTACGGCTCGGACACTAATGACAGAGGAGACTGTGTGTGCAGCAGAAGACGTCATCTGACAAGCAGTCACTGTGGCGGTGCAGAGGATTAGACGTTACTCGTGTTGTTTCAGTCAGGAGCATGCACCCGTCCGTTTCTTTTCTGTTTGTTGGCGGATGCGGGTTCTGTGTCTCTGAATGCTTTCTGGCCTGCATCAGACGCATGTTGCTTCCCGAAACACTTGGCGTCCAGGCTGCCGGTGTTGCTGCGTTGCGCTGGTGGCAGGCAAAACAAGCACAATAACAGCGCGCATAGTGGGTCTGTTGCTGCAAGGTTGTCGGCCTTTGGCTGCTTTGACCTTTACCAAAAAGAGCGCCGCAGAGCTCGAGCGCCGAGTCCGCGGAGGCATAGACGGTGTGCTTAAGGACCAGTGCGCATCGTCGTGCACCTCCAGAGCGAATGCGGATGTGAGTAGAATCAGTGAGAGCGATCTGTTCGTAGGGACATTTCACTCCTTCTTCGTAAGGCTTCTTAAGAGCTACGGAGGCTACATAGGGGTGCAGAGAGACTTCCGCGTTCTCAACCAGTTCCAGCAGCTATCTATACTCCGCAATCTCATTGACAACGAAAAACGGGCTGAGGCACTGCGCGCTGGAAGCTCAGGGGCTAAAGGAATAAGTGCGGCGTTGCGCAGCAGTCCAGAAGTTCCTGAACTGTCCAGCGAGGAGGATAACGCCTGCTCAGAGGAGGAGGGGGAGGCCCAGGGCTTGGGCTTGCAAAGCATGGACAACACCGCCTTCAGTTCTTCCACCAGCAAGGAGGCGGAGGAACTCCGCAAGAGAATCCGCAGTATGAAGTTCATTCCAGAGCTTCTGGAGCGGGAACGGGCGGCTAATTCGGTGCTCTTCCGCCTGTTCCGCCTTTACGACAAACACCTCAGGGACCAAAACCCGCCCCTCCTCGACTTCACTGATTTAACCGTTAAGGCGCTTAAGCTGCTAGAAGTGCCGGAAACGCGAGCCGAGTTGGGCGCGCAGTGGCCTTACCTGGTCGTCGACGAGTTCCAAGACACCAACAGCAACCAGTTCAAATTCATCTGTCTTCTCGCCTTGCAAAGGCCTCCAAACACACAGACGACCTTTACTGCAGGCGGGGCTGCTGCCCTCTCAAACTGTGCAGGGAGGCGAGGAGGCGTTACCGTCGTAGGAGATGACGACCAGTCTATTTATAAGTGGAGGGGCACGCATACAGGGGTAAGACAGGTCCCGCAGCCACTTGTAGCCCCTGTCCAGTAAAATAGCTGAACGTCTGCGCTACCTACTTTGGCTTTCCCCACTATTTACATTCTACGTTACTCTCGGCTTCGTTTTTCACTCAGATATTCCACGAATTCAAACGCAATTTCCCCGACTACCAAGAGTTTTTTCTGGCCTGCAATTACCGATCCGTGCCCGCAGTGGTGCGTCATAGTTTATCTTTAGTCAGTTTCAACTGGCCATTTCGCATTTCCAAGGCACTGTACTCTTCACATGACTCTCCCGGGTTTGAAAGCCCTCCCTGCAACTACTCCCCGCAGGGCAGCGCCAATATTTCTGTGAGAGGGGAAAACGCGGGTTCGGGAGTAAGCGGTGCAGGGATACCCGACAATAAGGGGCCAGCTGGCGGCCACGTACATGGGGCATTTCTTCCGTCTCACAGTTTGGAGGCGCAGTACATCTTAAGGTATATTCTCTGTCTGAAGCAGCACCACAGCTTGCGGTGGGATGACTTTGCAGTTCTTTGCCGCACCAACAGCGCCTTATTGGACCTGCAGAACCTCTTGATGAACCCCCGCATACAACGCGCTGCATGCGCCGCCTCTTCGCCCTTTTCCACCAATTCAGTAAATGACCACTCGGAAAGCAGCAGGGATAACTTAGGATCCGGCGATCCCAATAGACCTATCGACCCTGCCGTGTTGTTTCCAGCAGTGGATTTGGCCGATCTGGAGTTGCCTGCTGGGGGACTGCCTCTGAGCAGCACAAGTTCAAAGAGGAATGGAGGGGCAGAGATCTTCTTGCGTCCAGATGTCCTTGATCTTCTCTCCTATCTTCGTTTGGCAATCGACCCGGACCACGACGCTTCGTTCATTCGTGTGCTGAACAGGCCACCACGGCGGGTGGGGGCAAAGACCCTTTTGGCTCTAAAACGCGTCCAGAACGCATCCGGGAACCATTCAACTAGCGAGCCAGACAACTGCCGCACCATAGTTGAAATGCCGTGGCAAAACGTTCCTTGGTCTCGAGGCAATCAAAGGCTGCCCAGGGAAACTCCGTTGCGTGTTTCTCTGTTTCATGCCCTGTGCCGTGTACTGCGTTGCGCTGGGATACAAGGAGTTCAGGAGCTGTTCCCGATAGAATCTGCGCATGCAGATGCAGTGGCAGCAGCTGAGGCTGCAAGACTCCGTACAAATCAGGTGGAGTCTTTGGCCTCGTTTGTTAAGTCTATCAACAGACTTCGCTCCATGTCAGGCACAGTTGTTTCCGTCAAGGCATTGCTGGAGGTCTTGCTCGGCCCTTTAGGGATGGGGGAGTTCTTCGCCCGTCGAAGACTTGCGCAACGGTCGCGCCGTGGGGAACTCCCAGATAGCGGAGGGACGGCTGAAACAGGCGATTCTGCCAATCCACGGCAGCAGGATCTTGGAACGCCTCCTGCTGCTACTCCGGAATGCAGCAAACCACGCCATAATAAAAGGAAAGCAGCGGCTGCAGATGACATCCAGCCTCTTGGAGACATCAAAGGAGCAGATATCCAAACAGAAGGCTCCATACGGGAATTGTCCAAGTTGTACGGATCGGAAGTGTTCGCAGATGTTCTCGGCTTGCTGCGAGCTGTAGAGGCGTACTCACCCAACAGGCAACAGGCAACAGCAGGCGATTGCATCATCAGACTGCTGCGAGATGCTGATGCAGGGCGGTTTTTACAGCAAAATATCACTAATGCTATTACGCTCTCTACTATTCATCAAGCCAAAGGCCTGGAGTGGCAGGTCGTCATAGTTGCAAGAGCGAACGAAGGGTGCGACCATCCCGGTTCGCCGTTCTGCAGCTCTTCCCGACGAGAAAGGAGTAGCTCGAAGTACCGATAACCCCTTCACGCCGGTGGGCTTCAATATAATTGCATCTGGGCTCACACGCATGTTGTCTTTAGGTCGCGTGTGCATGCGCCGCAGGACGTTGCCGATGGGGCTAGGTGGCAGCCAGCCGCTGGCGGACTTTGTGGGTCGTTTGATTTCAAATTTCGCTGAGAAACCGCCGAAGCCTGAAGCACTGCGTCAGGCGGAAGCAACGATAGTACGGCAAGCCTCAGGAAATGAACAGCATTTTCACCTCATGGAAGAGCGCCGCGTTTGTTACGTGGCGCTGACCCGGGCTAGACGGTTTCTGCTCCTGACGGCTCCCTTGGCAGATAAGGCAAATCATCCCCTAAACCCCTCCCGTTTCTTTAAGGAGGCTGGTCTCGTGCCGCAGCGGCAGCCGCAGCCGCCTGTGCCGGCAGTGCCGACATGGGCTAATTCTAACTGTGACGAAAACCAGATTGCTGAAATACCATAATAGAACTGCACGCGGTCCCGAATCGACCAAGCGGGTACCCGGCGATTTTGAACGCAGTAACAGAACAGAACAGAACACGCCTCATTTTTTTGTCTGCCTGTATTCAACTACAGAGCAACCCCAGGTCTCTATGCGTTTTCGTGAAAGTGCCCGTAGCAGTAACCGCACAAGCCCAATGAAACTACAAAAATTGGCATCTTCATCGCTATACAGCGCCACAATATCACAGAGGTAATTCTACCAGCCTAGTGATCTTGTGCTGCTGCAGCATGCAAGAACATCGTACCTTCTACTAAAACCCCCTGTAAGATAACACTTGCAACGGGCCCGAGCAGTTCTTATGCTTCACTGTACATATAAAGGCTTCAGCTTTGGCTGTGCATGAAGAGGCGACGATCGCTGCAGTTAAAGAGCGGGAGGGAAAGTTCTTCGTTAACAGCATTGTGAACGCGGCAGGCCCAGAAGACCAGAGCTTCCTTGCATGTTGGCTCCGGCGGATCGCTTCTGATGATCGGGACGAAGGCCTCTCTGCAGACACTACACGGGTAAAGACACGAAAAACACAACAACCAGCTCAGCGCCGCTCGACGCTCCTCCACGTCCTGCGCAAAACACACAAGACTAGCAAATATGGATTGTCTCCGACGTGAGCACAAATGTGGCCACGCCCACGCCCCGTCATGGAGCAATATAGAGGGGTACAGGTCATGGCACCTCGCAAGCCATGCGCGTAGTATAGTTCGAAAGGTAACGCGTGGCAGGTACGCTCACAGGTTTATCTGGAAACTGAGCTGCAGTTGCATGCAGCAACTTCCACGAGGCTCTGCCCAGTTGCTCTCTACTGGGCGGTAGCACTCGACTGTCTGCGTACGTGCTTCCACTGGTAACGCCTTGGGTGAGCGTGACGGCGCAAGGGCAACTGGATCGCTCCTTTCGGACCATTTCAGCCGGAAAGGTGCGGATACCCTCGGTAAGCGAATGCGACCGGCAGGTGCCGGTGCTGGGATCTCGCCTCTATGCCGCCTGCCGGAAAGTCCCTCCAAAATTATGATAATTCAGCTTTTAGATTGAATTCAGAACAATTGGTTCAAATACAGCTTGCGTACGAAACCCACATTTCAGTGAGGGGCCCAGGTGCGCCTCCGTGAACCTCGACTGGTCTCGATCGCCCTCGACACAGCAAGGGAATTACCCCGCCGTTTCTTCTTGACAAGTTTCTATATATTTACTTTGGTTTTATTAGATATACAAAGTTTTGGGCCCCTTTAGAGGCTGTCTTCCACGGCGTTCATTGGTGACATGCACAGACATGCTAGGGTTTCTGAAGTACGAAAAAGACCTCCAAGTTGACAGAAACGAAATCGAATTATCAGGCAAATTGTGTTGGTGCAGATACGCCCGATGAGAAGGCGGATCCTGCTTCAGTCCAAGGTTGTATAGTGGACCAGTGCCAACGATGATGCATTTGTGGACACATGGAAACCCGGCAACCCGTATCAATTTCCGGAACCTGCGCTCCTTTGTGTGGCCGTTGCACCGAACAATCACAGAATTCGCACTAAGAAGATCGGGACCTCTCTCGCAGCGTTTCCCACAGTTCAAGCCGAACTTCAGTCAGGTGTCAGGTTGCCGGCAGCGATTAGCATATGCGGTTGCCGGTAGCATACCGGCAACCGTATATGCTAATCGCGTCGGATCTGTCCTTCTACCCTCTTCAGAGTTTCACATAGCCGGCGTTTTCTGCTGCTTACCTCTTGAACACAAGGCGTTCTTGACGCCCGTTCAACGATGCATCTCCACCGCCTCGAGCCCCTCCTCTTCTGCCTCGGCAGAGCCGGTCGTAGCGAAGCCCCTGCCTGGCAATACTTCGCTGGCTGATCGTCCAGATCATGACGCTGTTGGACCCTCCAAATTCCGTTTGCTGGAAATTGATGTGGAGGACATGGAAAAACAAAGGAAGAAGTTCATCAAGAGAAATAATTTCTACGGGGTACTGGCACCGCCTAGCACTTTTGAGGCCTCTGTCGCGTCCATTCACATGACCCCCCATGAGTCACCTCTTTCAGGAACGCAAAATCCCCTATTCTATGAGTGCAGGCCAAGCCTTTGCCTGTTACACCCACGCCAGAATGCCGGGCTGCCTGCATCTACAAGAGAAGGCGAATAGGCGCGATATTCGAGCTGGAAATTCACAAGTGCACGCACTATGTTGTTGTCAGCTGCTTATTGGGTGTTTCAGAAGGTCCTCTTGAGCTTTCTTCTGGCTGGTGGAGGGCTTATGTACCTTGCATATGCCGCTGCGGACGTTGGCTCGGGCCTGATGCGTCACATGGACGGTCTTCTGGAGCTTCTTTACGGCCTTCTTCCTGACAATTTTCCAGACCCAGAACTGGCGCACCACTTTGTCATGTGGCTGGCCTCCAGAGGTTACCTACCCTATGATCTCGAAAGGTAATATCTTATTTACGACACCTTATACGCCTTCTACCGGTTGCATCCGTACGCATGTACTTCTCCACCCATGCATTAATGCATGCAAGTGCGAAAGAGTGCGTGTTTGCGGCGTGTACCAGTTGGCAACGTGTCGCAGAAGCACTCGTGCCACCTATCGTATCTGTAGAAGGGACTATGCTAAACACTAGTGCTGCATGCACGAGGACAATTTGCTGCTCCTGCCTGAGTTACCCAGAAGCTTTCTATAGGCATGTTTCCTCTGTTGGGGTTTATTATGACCCCCTTTTGGTTGTTGGCTGCACCCGCTGGAGCCTTGGACTAGCAAGAGAAGATGCAATGGTGTTGTAGAAGGGAGGTTCAGCACACTGGTCACTCATTGATAGCTACAAAGGGAAGCGATGTGATGCAGGGACGATCCAGAGCTCAATGTCAATATAAAGGGCTTGACATTCCACACTCCGGTCGGTTTAGCGGCTGGCTTCGATAAGGACGCCGAGGCTCCCTTGGGGTTTTGCAAGTGCGCCAGTCGCGCCCATTTCTACGCCGGAGGTCCACCATTCGTCTGGGAACCTTTTGCTGAGTTGCAGCCCACAAGAATTTCCGAAGTATCTTTGAGAGGCTACATGTGTGCACTTTACGGATACATGCATGCTGCCTGCAGAATGGGATTTGGCTTTGTAGAAGTCGGGACTGTCACCCCTAAACCCCAGGCCGGTAATCCGAAGCCTCGCATATTTCGTTTAGCGAAGGACAGGGCAATAATAAATCGTTGCGGCTTCAACAGGTGAGAGGTTTGCAAATAGAACTCGACCTGCCCAACTTGTATTCAGTCCTTTCGGCGGATTCTGCTTCAGGTAAAACTGAATTGCGATGCCGTGCTTATTGTGGGGACCAGCGATGGGGGATGTTGTAAACGATGTATTCTCATAGTGCATACATGTATACAGCATCCGTGTCCGCTGTCTTCGCAGCGCGGGATTAGACGTCGTGGAGCCTCGCCTGAAAAAGGTGTCTGAAGATCGATGGCATGACCGTCTGGCGCGGCGCTGCGTCATAGGTGTCAACATAGGTAGGTGGAAGTTGTTTTGCTCGGGCGAGACCCTTCCTGACAGGCGGTCAATGAAGTGGGACACCTGAATGCGATCGACTCAGGCAAAAATAAGAACACCGAAAAGGCGGAAGAAGACATCCGTGAAGGGATCCGACGTATCGGTCGCTTTGCTGACTATTTAGTTATCAACCTCAGTTCCCCTAACACACAGGGGCTTCGTGCCTTGCAGCAACGGAACCACCTCCGCAACATTATCACCGCGGCGCAAAGTGAACTGGACAAGCTAGAGCAGGAACACAAAATGCACCAGGCTAAAACTTCCCAGCCCGACGACACCGAGCAGGAAAATACCAAAGTGCAACAAGATATGACGCACAAGGCTCATGATTTCTTTCCAACACAAACAGGAAGGCGCCCTCTCCTGTTTGTCAAAATCGCGGTTAGGCATTTTCTTGCTTCCAGCGCTTGGAGGCCCCAGCAACAGTCCCATCTAGGCTGAGAAGTTTCGCTTTTCTCCCATTGCCTTCTGTTCCAGTACTGTCAAATCCGTCTTCAGTAATATGAAGAGTGCCTTAGACACTTGAGCTGTTCCGCCTTCCAGTCTCTACAGCCTGCATTGTTCCAGGAGTTCATACATGCCAACATGCTTGTTGTTCTGTTTGAATCTGCATTCACAGCCAGATCTGACGGTACAGGAGAAACAGGACATTGCTGATGTCGTAAGCTCAGAGCCAAGTGTACTCAACTACACGCCTTGTCCACGGGAACGCTTGCACACCGTCTCGTGCCGCCGGCTGCTGTTACGCTGCATCTATGACTGTGGTTACTGTGCGCATACGCACAAGGTAATGCCTGCATGCCACATCTTCGCAGGCGCTGGAGACAGGTCTAGATGGGCTCGTTGTGACAAACACCACCGTAAGGACTCAGAATGTAGCCCTAAACCACTAATTGGTGAACTTTGTTGATGGCTTATGAGTGGATGATTTATGAGTGGCTGTCCAGTGGCAAGGTGTACTTCAAAGGGCCTTGTTTTGACCAAAGCTATTGATTTGCGGCCCTCGTTTCGGGGTTCGGAGAGTTGGTTCCTTGGGTCGAGCTTTTCAACGCTGAATTCCGAGATGTATCTGCAGATCCAGCGCCCAGAGTCCCTTCAGAGCAAAAGTAAAAAGGAGACGGGGGGACTCAGCGGCAGGCCACTCAAGGCTATGGCGACGCAGTGCGTTTCAGATATGTACAAGATGACTAAAGGCCAAGTCGCAATTATCTCCGTGAGCGAAGTGTTTTGAAGATCTTTGTGCAAAATGCAAAGCAGGAATTCAGTGGTTTCGTTGCTATTCTTCTCCCACGACGAACGACCCAGAAGCAGCGGTAGTTACAAATTAGTACTTTATTTAAGATGCACGATTTATTCCATCGGCCATCCCTACTTCAGTTGGATCTGCTTTGTGACAGAGTGGGGGCATCGAGACGGGATTGGACGCGTATGAGAGGATCAGAGCTGGCGCGAGCGCTGTTGAGGTGTACTCATCGATGGTATGACCAAACGCACCGCTGCATTCATTGTACATGATCAGCTGTTCACCTCCTCATGATATTTACATTTACCGGTACAAGGCGTAAGGGATGTCAATGGTGGGTTGGTTACGCCTCCGAATGGAATTTCGTAATTTACCAGCTGTTGCGTCTGCACAGATTTATAGGGGACCCGTGGTGGCTAGAAGAATTAAGGATGAACTTCTGAGCGTTTTAAATCAAGCAGGCAAGCCGTGATTCCTTCTTCAGTTTGTTTGCCACTTTCCTGAGTGGTGCTGCAAAACAACTACTTCACGCGGCAGTGAAATTAGTCAGCATTTTGCTGAGAGCACTTTGGCAATTTTCAGCCCTTCTGGCTTTTTGCTTGTGCATGTTGTGGCTGCATCCAGGTATTTACAACGTGCAAGACGCTGTTGGGCTGGATCACCGTCCCCCAAAAAGGCGCCGCGTTCCTAAACCCACCTTTGACTAAGCATTTAGCTTCCCCTAGGCATAGATATCAGGGGCCTGCGACGCAGCAGAATGTTGTTTGGCTTGTTGTTGGAGGTCTACGAACTATTGCGCATGTAAACCTAAGGTGCATTAATTAAAGATGAAATCCAGGCGCTGTTCTCGTTATCCTGAAACACTCAGCGAACAGGAGCATTGCCTGGCTTTTGCTGCCCACGTCTAAAAGGAGAATGTTCCGTTGGGGAGTAACCAGTTTATCAGTAGAACGGGTTTGGGCTTATAGTACTGCGGGCTGCAGTAGTTGTTGAGTGAGCAACACAGGGAACGCCTGCTGCGTTTACTTTCGAAATTATCTCCTTCGAATGTTTTTGACGGAAGTACACCATGCCTACACTCAGTTTGCAGGAGCTCTGGGCTGTAAACGAATTCACTTCAGATTGCAATGAGCTCCCACTCCAAATAGACTGAGGGCCATGTTCCATCATTAGAGAGCCAGGCTACAATAGGAATATAGGAATTCACGTGTGAGTAGGTCTTAAGGGCTAGGATACTTGCGAGAAACGTGCATAACTGCATCCAAATGAACGCAGGAATGTTCCGCATGGTGACTTTCTCATTTAGCTAAAGGCGGAGCCGTAGCTAGGAGTCAAAAGAGTCTTATGTATTGAGGAGTACTCTGCCTGCTTGCAGCAAAACGTACGGCTGCATGCGGGACAAACTCCGTGCACGGCCGCTCGTTGGACTATAAGGAGCAACGCTCTGCAGCATTGCATGTTCCCTTTTGATGCATAGCTAACTGCATTTCCAGTCCAGCTCGGTACTTCCTGTCGCAGGTAAAAGCTCACCGGAGACCGCAACGGAAATGGCAGAGGAGTTGATGCCGCCTCCTGGGGAGCCAATGAGTGGGACCAGTGTGTGGGATTTTTACTTGGTCACATACTTTCCGAAAAGAAAAGCAATAATTCCATTCTGCGAGGGGATCAACGGGGATTAGCGTTGTTGCCGATGGAATCGATACTTTTGTCCCACCCGCATTGAGACTATAGAGGGCAATGATTGTCGTGAACTATGGGAGTTCATTGGCCTTCACACAAACGCTAGATTAACTTTGTCCTTTAAAAATATTCTGCTAAGAGAAGTGTGGTAAAAAGGCTCAGTTTTGATCTAGGTGGCTGGAATCCATAATGCAAACGGTGAGCATTCCCCCCACCACACCGAAGCCCTCGCCGCCAGCTGTCCCACAGCCTCGTGGCGCACCGGTCGGTCCACCTTCATCTTCTTTTCTTTCGGGGCCCCCAAATTAATTTTTTTGGACATACGTTTTGCGTAATTTGCAGGTATCTTGGCTCATTTTGAACGTATCCAGCGGGTGTCCGCCCCTGTTAAGCTTGACAGGTCGCAGCCTTCGATGCAGGGCTTGCTCGATGGAAACGAGAACGCCTCGTTCTTCGGCCTGAAGGGCACCAGTGGTCATTTTATATGTGTGCAGCACCACACTTATTTCTACTGAGAAGACAATGCCTGTGGAAGCCGGCAATACCAATGCTGGCATGGGGAGACCATCATGAGTGGAGTTCTGCACCCCAGGTACTCGGTTTGCATCAGAGGTGTCCAGGAGGGTCTAAATTTCGCCTCCATATCTTTACCAGATCTTCTTTCTTTCTGAATGCCGCCGGAATCTGCAACTGTTGCGAAGGGCTGTGACCATACCGCCAGTAGAAAGACAGTCCGCTACCTGTCCGGCGGAAGGCTGCAAGGAACAACAACAAGAGGAGCCCCATGGCTCGGTTGAGTAGCTTCGGCTTTCCAAATAGCCCACACACCTGTTTGCGCACTTTCACTCCTTTGTATTTGGCCGGAGGGGTTGAGAGGGTCGACAGATGGTTCCTGCTGTGTTGGCGGGGGCAGTCGAGAATGCCTCGGTAATAAGGCGGTGCAAAATTTAGGCAAAGCCCTCACTCCTAAGTCCTAGAGAAGGCATAGGACTGAAGATGGCGAGAGGTGGGAATTGTGAAGGCGGGATACCGTTCATGAAGCCGGAAGACTTGCACGTGTGGCTCATTTCCTTTGCACTGCTCATGGTCTTGACTTCGAGCCTTTCTTTCGCCTCCGCTCAATTCAGCCCAGCAGGTGATCCTCTTTGGATCGATTTCGGTAAGTATTTTGTATCTAAAGGCACCGTGCAAAGTATGCTGCAGTGTTTCCATTGACCTTTATTCGCCTTCTGCTTGCCTGCCTCCGGCTATTTGAGTGGGAAGGGTTTCATGTGCGTTTTCTGCTCCGCAGCTATCCTCGTGATTTGGGGCATTGTTTTCGCCGCATGTGTCATAATGTGGTCTTTGGCGCGCTTGTTTAACAGCGAGAAGACGGAATGGAAGCTGCTGTACCTGTCTTTGTTTTCCGTCCTCGTGCCTCGATCCTGCTTTCCGTTTCGTTTTGGCGAGTATGTGATGCACCAGATGTGTCTAATGGGATTCAATTTCTTCAATGACCATGTCTGCTGGAAAACAAACGCCGTCTGCGGTACGCAACCCTCAGCAGAATTCAGCCCATGCAAAAGATGTGCATCGGCAACTACTGAGCAAAACTATGGGGAACACAGCTCGTCAAAAAATTGTAGAGTTCCTATTTATGTCTTTAGAACACAAAACAGAGTATGGGAAGAGTGATAGGAAGGCACGGGCTGCAGTTTGTTCCCTGTATACTCATATCCTGTACATGCAGTGCCTGTGTTTGCTGTACTAGGCCTCACACTGATACTAATGACTATTTCCGATTTTGCCTGGAAGATACTGCCTCCTTTCGTTGCGTTGCTGAAGTTTTACGCATTCATTGTAACAGTGCTAGTTGGAAATCTAGGCTATCGCATAGTGCAGGTATTCTACAGGCAGCTGAGGGAGGCAAAGCGTCCAGTTCGGCCTTTTTATGCGCTCACGGGTTCAAGTGCTGGCTATCGAGACAAGTCAATTAAGTTTGCTGATCCCCGGAAGGCTACCACGAACGAAGCGGTGCACTCCCTCCTTCCCTGCATTTATGAGCATCAAAATACTGGCCGTACCGGCGAACTCCTGCGTCCGCGGGATCTCTTCTCTGCTAAGCAAAGACACTTGCGGCTCACTAGGAACAACCTGGGGGGATCTTTGTCCATGCGGGGTTTCTCACGGAGGAGTGTCATGATTCCTAATGCGGCGGCAACTCGGCGCTATTGGACCAAACTGGATAACTGCCCCCCGCTTTACTTTCAGGCTGTACACCGCCGCCTTATCCTGTGCAAAGACGACATGTTGCGATATGTCGTTGAAATCGGTAAACGCTGATTGGCCCTGCAAGAATAAGCTTGAACTGCTAGACCCCAAAATGCAAACCCTACATCCTGGTCTCAAGGGGCATTCGGGCATTTATCCGTTGTTCGTGTTCGTTGTGTTGTTTGTTGCGGCCTTATTCATCCAGAAGATTCGGGCGTTTGGAATAAGGAGAAGGAGCCGCAGTTGTTTGTTGTGCCGAGATGCCACTACGGCTACGTCGATTCAAAGTGGTACCTGGGCATGAGGTTGCCCGGCACACACGAAAGTTCCCCTTGCTGCTCTTCAGGTAATTCTATAGAATGCAGGCAAGCGCGTCTTGGCATAAGCAGAACTCCAGACTGCGAAGCCCTAAACGGGGCTGCAATGAGCATCCATCCTACTGCAGTTGCTCATACAACCCCGGCAAGCATTGACTCTACCACAGCCGTGAAGCGGTGCTCAGCTCTCTTTCGTAATTCATTATCCGTTGGACGCAGTCCCAGTGACACCTGTAGATCACGAGAAGGCACTACCACTCTCTCCAACTGTGTCAATGGCAATCCCCCTCTAGACACTCAGCAGAATGCAATTTTGCAGCAATACGATGGCCCGCAGCCAGCGGAGAACGCCAACGGTGGCACGAGCGCCCCCGATGCACCAGTGCAGCGATTTTATTTTTCGTGTCCCCCTCATAAAGAGGAACCGACGCCAGCCAAAGAACATATTCTGCCAGCAGGTCCACCACACTCTTGTCATCAAGGGGTGAGTTGAATTCGTGATATGCTCAGGTGTCCGTATTAGGCACCCCCTTAGGTATTGCCTTCACCCTCCGTCGCGTGGCTGTGGTGAGCCTTGAATTGTGTACAGAAGTGCACGCGTCGTGGGCATCCTCATATGAAAGACGGGAAGCGCTTCTTCATGCCTAGGCGCCTCCTTTGGAAATTTGGATCAGCTAAATCAGCCGAGTGCTCAAGCTGGTAGGTTACTTCCGTGTGAAACATGCCCAGCAAGTGCACTTAGGCTGATACCTCCTCGGTTGTTTTTCCCCCTGTTCTGTTGCAGTCCTCACCTGCAGGAAGAAGCTCGGTGGTGTGGCTGCCTGCGGCATCCCTGTGCTGGGGAAAGTCGCCGCAGTGGGGAGGACAGCGAGCGGCACACCGGCAGTGGAAGCCGAGAGGAGGTACGGTAAATATAATGGAGTAGTTTGGTTTTTGTCTTGACATGTGAATGCATGTAGCTAGACGAAACTGCATGGGCATCTTACAGCCGTGCACTTGTGTAGATCTAGTTTGTGTTTTCGCGCATGCTATTGTTGCCTTTGCTGCAGGTTGTTCTGCCTAAGGTAAAGGGAGGGGTGTTCGAGGACAGTGCAATCGAACGGTGGTACCTCCTGTGGCGGGCAGAGTATATCATCTGTTTTTACAAGGAAATCTGCCACATTAATCTTCTCATCTGCGCCCTCCAATGCCTGTTTGGAATGACGAGGCGATACGTTATTGAGTGTCTTAGCTTGGCAGTAGGCGAGGAGTTAATTACAATTCTAGCGATATTAGTTTGGTTGCCATGCAAGCTTCGCAAGGCTTTTCTAGAGTTGGTTTCACACAGTCGGTGGTCCAAGGATTTTGATGGAGACAGAAAAGCCGACACCATACAGCATGCCATCTTCATAGCTTCTTGTGGCATCGATGACAAGGACGACGGAGTATGTTTGTTGTTTTTCCGCCTTCCTTTGCAGATTGAACGATACAATGAACCAAACGCCGCCGAGTTGGAGTTTCTCGGTGTTCGCGCGCAGATGCCTTCGTGGACAAGAACTTGGGCTGCCTTGTGGCGGCCTGTGTTGCAATTTGCGATCCTTTCGGCACTCATTTTGCCCATGAAGTTTATGAAGAGCCGCGGGGGGAAAAACGTTTGGAAATTTCAACTCCTAGCCCTCGGACAGGCTGTGACATAGTACGCATTCTTCCTTCTCTGAGCATTTTGTGTTCGCGTTGCTTCGAATTTATGCTGCTCATGTTGTTTGCTTGCGTACCTGCTGCAGCATGGTGTTCGCCTTCTGTGAGCTGCTAGGCAGATGTTACATTATGGCGACAGAACCCCTCTTCACAGCAGCGACGAAAATCCCCAAAGGGGTGGAGCTTACGTGTGTAGTTGGGAGTACGTTCAGGCAGGGGGAAAATAAAGCTTTCGTTTGAAACTTTCTGCGTAGTAAACTTTGGCGATGCTAGTATGAAATGTTCTGGGAAAATATCAGCTTTTAGGGTTGTGGTATTCCATGCATGCATGCCTACAGGCCATCTGATCCTTCCACTCTTCAGCATCGCCGTCACTGTTCACCTGAGACGCATTTCGGAGGCTACTATTGTCGTAATTTCTGCCGGGTCTGGTTTAGTAACACTCGTATTCCTCTCTTTCGTTGGATGGGAATTTAAGATCGCGGCGTTTTTTATGCTCAGTCGTACCCTCTACGCCCTCTTTTCCATCATGCTAGTTAGGTAAGACCCACTCTCTGTCTTCTCTATTTCGGCTTGAATCTTGGCTAGAACATTTATGCACCTGAATGCGTTAGGTCGTGCATGTGGCAGCGCCTCCCAGTGCATTCGTTAGGGGCTTCTTGAACTTCTTGAGGCATTTTCTCGTGCCTGTTGATACGTGCATGTTTTCTCACCTTGCAGGGCCTTTGAAAACGTGAGGCGGCAGCTTTTCGCAACACAGGTGCTGCCTTTCCTGATGTATTTATCCACACTGGCGAACAGCCAGCGTGTGGAAAGCTTATGTGCTATCCGACGTGAGAGAGACAACTGTGGCAACCAGCAGGCGCAGGCAAGTTCTTTGCCTTAGCGGGATATAGGGCCGCCCAGGCGCAGCATATATGATACCTCCTGGCCGCCGAGTGTCTGGACCCAACAAAAGTAAACAGGGGCTTTTCGCAAGTCCGATTGAATGCAAGGTTTTTTGGGGCGGAGATATCGAGTGGAATGTAAAGGGGCAGGCAGAAGTGACACGGAAGCAATGCTGCTGCCTGTGCAAGCAAGGGCTCGAAGTCTTTTAACCGTCGAGATGTATACTGGGCCGATACAAACGAACCTTCTAACGGTGTTCAGGGGCTACCATGTGTCGCAGAGCAGCTTATGCAACGGAAATAAGCCTATGGGGCTTCAAGAGACAACACTTCAACTAAAAGGGGAAACTGACCGTTGTCATGCGCTCACATTCCTCAGCGCGTCACTCTCTGGTTTTTGCCGGAGATATATGTCTGCAAATGCTCATAATCTCGAGGCCTTGTGCTCCTTACCATTTACCCGGAACTCGTCGTAGGCCTAGTCCCAGCGCGAAGCCACGCGATTTGGGGCACCTTCCAGTAGTGGAATTCCTCATTCTGTTGAACCCTTCATCTACTCGTCCACCTCCTCCTTGTTGGCTTTTTATAGAGGCTGCCAGCTCTCGCTTAGGTGCCTTTCTGCATGGAAGTTGGCTTACCTTCGTTTCAGTTGCTCTGGTAGTGGCGCCATGTGTGTTTCACTGTTGCATGCTTCCCACCCTCAGCGTGCAAATTGTGTTTCACGTGCGCCTGGTCCTCCTTGTGTGGTGGCTGTACACCTGTATTATGCTGCCGCTTACCTTTGGAAGTGAAACCGAATGGAGTGCTGTCTTTCGAGAGTTTGCGTGGCGAATAGCCTGTATCATATCTATTAGGTATCTCCATACGATAGGGTGTAAAAAGTGTACTTCGGAAGAAGCTTGTTTGCTTGATTCTGGGGAGACTTTTTCCGATCTGAGTAAGTCCTCTTGCCGGTGTTTCTGTATTGTCGTGGAGTTGCAGCGGCCCCGTGCTGCAATCTTCTGGCGAATTTGCGGCAGTAACCCAAGGGGCCACTCATCTGTGCCTTGTCATGCCGAAGCGTGACGTAACACCTGCAGAGTTTTGCGCATATCCCCAAGCAATGAATGCTTTTTGGCAACAAACATGCTGACTGGCTGGCAAATGGTCGCGCGCAGCCTTAGAAACAAGGATCAAAGAACACCCACACAATACAGCTCACCTTGCTGCGCTCCGCAAGCGTCAAGCTGCGTCAAGCTTCTAGAGCGCTACATGTACAAGCTCGTGTTTGTTTGGCCCATAACATATCAAACCATTGCTTTTTCCATAAAGGTATTTTAGATGACGGAAGGGAGTTGGACGGAGCACGAATGGGAACCCGTAAACATTAGCGTCACAGAAGAGCCATTCGGGACGAAGACTAGCTCATCATGGTTTACATTGCATACACGCAAAGTGAACATACACCGGTGCCGGTAGAGGAGGGGGGTGTTCGGGGTGATATGATAAATGACACCCCTCAATACACAAATGGGTCTCGGGACCGGCGTGGTTAGTTCGAGGTTCAAGCGAAGTTTCGCAAAGTTGTAGGCTAGGCACGGCGAACCGCCAGAGTTCGTAGATAGCCCACTTGAGTGCACTCAAGACAAAGTCTTATAAAGGCGTGCACACTAGCAGAAGGGGCATGAAAATGCTTTTAACATGTGTGGAGAAGCTATATCTGTCCCTTTAGTGCCTTTGCTGCTTAGCGTCCTTTCGAAGTGTCCGCATCTGCAGCCGTGAAGCAGATGGGATAGTCACATGCCAAGCCAGCGCAAAATTTCCAAGCAGGCAGAAGAGCAGATTGCAACTACAAGACTGGGTCTGCCGTTCGGAACTACGTTAACCAGGATGCTTCCTAGTGCACGGCGCGCAGTTATGCATTTCTGGGCCTGCTGCTTCGGCTTGCAGAAGTTCAGGCTCAGTGCCCACCTTTGTAGTCTGAAGCAACCGTCGTGCTCTAAAAGAAATGAAATAGCTGTCAGTTGAAGTCTTGCACGCACCAGCAGGAGCTACTTCCTCAAGTCCAGCCATAGGTGTGCTGTGCGTTATTGTCTGTAAAACGTCAAGAACGCAGCAGCAACACCTAGTAATAATGCGTATATTTTTTGGTTTTTATTTAGACAACAAGGAGATTTTTTCAGTGTACGCGAAGGTTTCCATGGTTATTATCTACCTTCGTATCGATACAGGGATTCCACAATGGAACTGGGACGAAGTAGAGGGGTAGCTGGTTGCCGATGAGCCTCCTCATGAAACAATGACGAATTTTGATTGTTAAAAGACTCAATAATTCGTGAAGAACGGGGAAGAATGGGTGTTGGCGGGTACATGGAACAGGTCATTCCACGCTTCCCGCGAAATGCCTCAACATGGCTCGCTTGCCCACCGCGTCAACCCCCAACTAGTGCCTCTTGCTCCTCCAAGCTCCTCCTTTCCTAGTACCCCTATTTCCTCCTTTATATGTATTATGTGCAGTATATTTTGAAGAAGTTTGATTCTCTGATGACTTACGGATGCCAGCCTCGTTTGTCTTGCTTTGTGTACGGGAAAGCATTGGTCCCACGAATGAAATGGACCAGGGGTTTTCTGAAGCTGTGAGAAGCTAGTTTCATTTTAGAAGAAAACTTCTTGTTTTTGCGGAATTAAAGGCATTCATTACTAGGCCGATAAAAAACCCCACATGTTTCTTGCATCCTAGACGTCCAGTGGTCTAGGGAGGCGCTGCAGGGGAGGGGTTGAAACAGCATGCTGCATCAGTGAAATGCCATCTGCCCCATAATATGAAACCATAGAAACGTGTTAGGAGCAAATACTGAGAAGAAGGACGAATCACTGTCCATCCGGCCGTTGTTTGCAGAAGTCCCTTGGGAAATGCCTCCTATATTGGTTCTGAGGGGCCCGAATCCACCATTTTAGTGTTTCAGCACTTGAGCTTATAGCGGGGGATATAGACAGGCTGGATAAATACATTTGGAGTATACCGGGAAGTTTAGGACGAATATAGACCTCCGCCACTCACCGTCCGCAGCTTCGACAACTCCACCAGGGGAAAATGACGAGGAAGTTAAATTGCAAGGGTGGTACTCCGTTCATACGGCCGGAGGATATTCACATGCTATTAATTTCTCTTGCACTTCTCATGGTACTGGCTTCGAGTTTCTCTTTCGCCTCCAACCAGTTTCTCCCACCTAACGATCCGCCTTGGATTGAATTTGGCAAGTAGACATCTGGTTGATTTGCTTGTCTTTATTTGTGACTTCATTATTCAGTTGACCTTCCATTGTTGACCTCGAGTCGCTTCCTTCAGCGTCTTTCCTCTGTTATTCCTGCAGCAATTCTGGTGAACTGGGGAATCGTTTTTGGCGCATCTGTCCTACTTTGGTCTTTTGCAAGACTGATTAACAACGAGCGGACGGAGTGGAGGTTTCTTTACTTTTCTTTGGTTTCAATTCTCCTGCCGCGTTCCCTGTTCCCGTTTCGTTTCGGTGAATGCGCCATGCGCCATATGTGTTTCATCGGGTTCAGCTTCTGCGTTGAACATCTCTCCTGGAAAACACACGCTTGTTGCGGTAAGTTATGCTTCTACTACCTTTATACAAATGCTGTGCTGGAGATTGTATGCTTTTAAGACTTCTTAAGCTCTACAGTCTTTGAATCGCTTGTACAGTGTGCAGCAAAAACAAAAGGAATGCATTATGTCTCTAGTTTCTCACGTGGTGCATGAAGGGTGTGTAGTTGCTGCATTTGCACTAAGGTTTCCTTCTGGCGGCAGTGACAATCTCGGATCTTGTATGGGGAGTTATGCCTCCTTTGCTCGTTGTGCTGAAGTCGTTCTCGTCATTTATTGGTGCTGTCATTGGATACCTTGGCTACCGTATGGTCCAGGTGTTTTACAAACAACTGCAGGAGCCAAGGGGCTCTTCACTGCCTACTTTCGCATGTCTAGGGTTAAGTGCTGACTGTAGGGACAACGGGAAGTGCACTGGCTCTCCAAAGCCTCGAATTAAACAAACGAGGCACTTTATTCCGCACCGCATCCGTCGTCAACTCCCTGCTCTCGCGGGCGACCTCCTGCGCTTGAGCAAGACCCCAGCCCAGCAGCGGCACTTCCGGCCGACACGGCATAGGATCGGCGCATCCTGCTCAACAGCAAAGTTTTCGTATAAAAGAGCAGGGTCATGCACGAGGGAAGGCGTGCGCCACTACTGGACAAGGATCGACAGCTTCACACCCCTTTTTTTCCAGGCAGCAAAGCGCCGGCTCACATTGTGGAAGGACGACATGCTGCTTTATGTCACCAAAATCGGTAAATCTCGTCCGTAGCAGGAGGGGCTCCTAGAGACACCTCCTTAATGCAGAAGGAGCAGATGACGTTCTCCTAAATACTGCCTGCACCAGACATCCCCTTTGTAGAAATTACTTCCACCCCATTCCCTTTGATCCAAACCATAAAAAGAAGCTGCAGGCAGCTGCGCGTTGATTGCTATCCTGCCTTGCTGCGATAATGCGGGGGTGTTCACGTTGGTCGTCGGTAGCTCGTTTCTGCTTTTCCATTCAGAAGATAGGGGTGTTTGGAGTCAAGAAAAGGAGGCTCGTTTGTTTGTAGTGCCAAGTTGTCATTACGGTTACGTGGATTGCGAATGGTACCTGGATATCCGGTTACCAGAAGCTGTTGGAAGAAAGTGTTCTCTTTCGCATGGGTACGGAATGAAAGGTAGGCAAGCTACGGCTTGTGTCCTTCCACTTCCTGAACGCGAAGCCCCAAACGGGGCTAGCGCGTGCGTAGATTTTCCCGCTCTGGCCTATTCAGCCGTTACAGGATATGATTCCGTCGATGCAACGGCAAGGCACCGGTGGCTCTTCTCTGCCGCAGTGTCTGTTGAGCACAGCCCCAGTGACGGCTGCAACTCAAATGAGATTTCCAGAGTGCTGCCTCTTTTTAAAAGGGGTCTACGACTTCATGTACAGCAGGGTAGCTTCCAGCCTGATGGACGAACCACACCTGGAACAAACGTCCTCAAAAGCTCACCACAGCCCGCCCCCGAGATGCCTCGGAATGCTTCCTCTTGCCGTTCTCCACAGATGGTGAGTTGTAATTGCATACTCCAATCATTAATTGTTTGTCCTCTGGCATTGTAAGTGGGTCAACCCAGTCGAATATGTTAGCGATGCCCCCAATATGAAAATTCTGTCGCGTAGTTACAGTTTTTTAAAACGAAAGGGTGCCTGTTCTGCATGCATTTGTTTCTGCGTGTAGGCGGGCGATAATCAACCGTCCTTGGAAAAGGAGAAATCCAAATCCTGTAGCAGATGGAGGCGTTTTGCGTGTCTGTTTAGTTCAATGGGACCAAGAAAATCTTACAAGAGCCCGAATGGGTAAGTTTTAGAAGTACACCACCACGCTTCATTCGCTTGGGCGAATGCCTCCAATGGACACATAAGATGTGCCTGGCTTCTCGTGTCTATTCGCCTGTCTATTCGCAGCCCTTGCTCACAGGACGACAGCCAGTGGTGTAGCTGTTTGCGTCACCTTTGCTCTGCGGAGAGCCATCAACGAGAAAAGGGCAGAGAACGTTCCAATGGCTGCCCAATCTGCGAGAAGGTCTGAGCCAAAGGAAGGGTGGCAAGGAGGGCAGTAGGGGTATCTGGCTTAGACGACTCGGAAGAGGTGCAGTGTCACCTTCGTAGACGCCGCCCACGTGTGTGTTGTTGCGGTTTCTTTCCCAGTCTGTTCGTCCTAGGCTTAAGCTGGGAATATTCGAAGACAGCGCAATTGAACGGTGGTATATCCTGTGGCGGGCTGATCACATCGTTGGCTTCTACAAGGAAACATGCCACCTAAATTTGCTTATCTGCGCCCTGCAGTGCCTTTTCGGGATAGCGAAAGCATATGTCACGCAGTGCCTTTTTCTGGCAGTAAGGGCGTAGTGCACTGTCTACTGTTAGCTATTCGATTGTAGTGCGCCCTAGCACTCGTGCCATAAACCTGTATGCGTATCCTACGTAGGTTTTCCAGGCGGCTTCTAGCATATATGCTGGTGGCGCGAGCATTGTTTTCTTTTCGCCACAGGTTGAAAGATACGACGGCCAAAATGCAGTATACGGGGAGTTCCTCGGATTGCGCATGCAGATGCCATCGGGGAGAAGGACTTTGTCGGCCTTGTGGCGGCCTGTGCTCCAATTTGTTCTACTTTCGGCTCTTGTTTTGCCTATGAAACTAATGGATAGACGCGGAGGCAAAAACGCTTGGAAATTTCAACTTCTGGCCCTAGGGCAGGCGGTGACCTAGTATGAATTGCTGCCGCGCACAGAACTTTCGATCGTGTTTGCACACGAACACAATTGTGAAGAGCACCCTAATCTGGTCGAAGATACAGTTTTTTTCATTTATGCAGCTCACGCTGCTGTTGACATGCGTGCCTGCAGCGTGGCTTTCATGTTTTCTGAACTGCTGGAGAGCTGCTTCGTTATGGCCACACGACGGTTCTTTACAGAGGCGACCAGAGTTCCCCAAGGAGTTCAGCTCAATTTCGTTCTTGGCAGTATGTTGAGGGACTGCAAGCTGCAAGTTGTCCCTTTCCGCATGCAGTTCAAGAGGAAGCGTGAAACGTTAGGTTGCATTGTTCCGGTATGCCTTAGTGGATGCATGCATGTATAAAGCCTCTGTTGGTGCATGCATGCATGCATTCGTGCAGGTCACCTTGTACTGCCATTGTTTAGCATAGCCCTAACTGTCCACCTGCGGCGCATCCCCGAAGTGGCAATCCTGTTTACTTGCATTGGGTCTGCCGTTGTGACAGTAGTTACGCTGACATTTGTAGGCTGGGATTACAAAATCATGGCTTTCTTCATGCTCGGTCGCACTTTGTATGCTCTTTTCGTCATCATGGTGGCCAGGTAAGGACAAGCCGCCTTGTTACTGCTCTCTTTAGTGAATCTGGCTGCAGCAGGATCCTTCCATTTAGGCTTCTGTTGTTTGATGTATTTTGTTCGTTCGACGGGTGCCCGTATGAGCTTGCAAGCCGTCTATACTGTTTTTAATTACGTTATTTGCTCCTTAGTCTTATCGGGTGCGAATGCGATATTGCGCAGGGCTTTTGAAAACGTCAGACGACAGCTCTTTGCATCTCAGGTGCTGCCCTTCCTTATGTATTTGTCCGTGCTGGCGAACAGCCAGAGAGTGCAGAACCTGTGTGCAATAAGAACAGAGCGAAATCACTGTGGGTACCAGCCGGCAGACAGTTCTATCTCTGCCGGTGACGAAGGCTGCCTAACTGCCCCTTCTGTCATACGACATGCCTACAACCCGCCAAGTCCCTGACTGATAGGCTGGCCCGTGACACTCCACGTATTATAGTACACAGCGATTCCTTTACTTAGAGAAACCAACTGGGGCTGGACCCCGCCGGAAATAGCGAACTCGGTGCATTAGCCAGGGCTCCCTTCTTATCGTGGGATGCCGCACTGAAGTGCAACTAGTAAATGTTCAAACGTATTAAGAGGCGCGCAGTAAGCATATGCGCTGTGAGGAATAACGGTGTAGTGTGTGGATTGGTTTGGCTCATCTCGTTCCCCGGGCTGACCTTAGGAGGCTGGTGCATCGGAGTGCACTCCCTAAGCTGCTTTAGACGCGGCCCACCTGCGCGTGTCACGAAACCCTGCAGAATGATAAGAACATCAGCGTGTGCTGAATGCGTGAGCCTGTTGATTGTCACACCTTCTGTTTTCACTTTTAAGCGTGTCTAGCTGACCATTATATAGTGTCGGCGTGTTCGTGGGCTACCCTTAGTTATCCACTTTCTGACCATATGGTCGGTGACCCCATAGAACTCTACCCACCCAAGAAGTAGGGGGATTACCATTTCCAATGGTCTTGGCATCATTGCTAATTTTCACTGTAGTGGGTTATGCATAAAGATGCGGGTGAACCGTTACATCCGTACCCCACACAAGCAGCTCCTCTGCAGTGCCTGGCCCCCGGGGATTGAGGCATATGGCCGTGCCAGTCAACAGATGTGCTAATTGCGAGGGGAAATGCATCAAAGTAGGGCACTTTGGGGTCACAATTCCGTTCTGCCGTGGTGTGTAACGCTCTCTCCTGTACACGGGCATCTGGCAGCATGACGATGTTGACGCCGCTTGTTGAAGGGAGCGGTCGAATACGTTCATTTCGGCAGAATATGAACTTTCCCCCACTCTGAATTAACAGTGTCTTCACAAGCAATATGTAGAGTGAAAGGGTGAGGTGAAAGCGGCTTGTGGAGGAGTTGAGACTCCCTTTCCATATAGGCGGGTGGCGAGCAGCCACTGCCCTGCGTAGAAGCAAACACCCTCACCACTCGGAGTTTCACAACTCCGCTACCAACCCACGTGTACTTTTTTTTTCAATTCATCCAGCTTATGATGTTGGTAATTCCTTCCCACTTTTTCGATGCATTCTTGGCGGGAGTGTGTAGATTCTGTTCGAGGCAAATCAAAACACCCTGAATTGCGGTGGGGAACAAAGACCAGTGGTCTCTGCTACATTCCACGGTGCGTTTGGACCCTAACACTCCCTTTCCCACTTTGTTAATTCCAGTAAGTAGCTCAGTCTTCCATTACAGCTAGTGAATTTCAAAGCAGTCCATAGGGGAGTCTGAACGGCACCGTGGCTTCAGAAGGTGGAGACCTCCCCACCCGATTGCAGTGCGCGTGATGGAAGAATAAGAGGAAAACTGGGAAGTTGGCGACTTACCCACAGGCTGCAATGGCGATTTTAAGGGAAGTTCCCGTATCCCGGGAAGGTTTTGGGGTTGCGAAGGCAGGGTGTACACGGGCATGGTTGTTTTACTCGTGTGTCTTATGGGTATGATACAGAACCCAATAGGTGGCTGCCGCTAAGCGGGAAGCGACAGTCTGGGAAACTCCAATGGAACGACGGCCCCTTGCTTATCCTTGGCACGGGCCCCAGAGAACTTACCTAAATCGAGGCACTCACGGACCTGAAAATGGCACGATGTGGGGATTTGGGCGACGTAGGCCCGTTTTTAAGACCGGATGATCTCCATATGTGGCTCATTTCCCTTGCACTTCTTATGGTGCTAAATTCAAGTCTTGCGTTTGTCTCCAGTCAGTTCAGCCAGGCTGGAAAATCTCCATGGATTGATTGTGGTAGGTGTTCATTCGTTACTCCCCAAATGTATGTAGGACTTCTCACTTTTGTTGGCTTGTATCCATTTGACACTAGGGTACATTGGTTATTTGGGTCCGGGGTGCCTACTGTGCGATATCTGCAGCGATTCTCGTCACCTGGGGAGTTGTGTTCAGCTTGTGCGTGCTATTGTGGTATGTGAATCGTTTACTCAACACGGAGAAGGCCGAATGGAGGCTGTTGTTCTTCAGTTTGGCTTGTGTTGTTGTACCTCGCTCCGTTCTTCCCTTCGGCTTCGTCGATTTTACCATGCTTCAGATGTGTCTTGTGGGAATCGCCTTCTTCAACGGGCGCCGGTCGTGCATGACACATCTCTTCTGCGGTACGTTGTCCTGTATGCAATCTTCTTTATGTTGTTGCAGCACCCTTCGACTGCATTTGCAAACTAGGGAGCTGCAGAGTGCACTGATATTTGGCCAGTGTAGAGCTGTTGTCGGTACGCAATATTTGCACCAGTGAGAAAGGAACACCTCAGTGTGAGGAGAACATTGCATGGACCCATTGTGTTTGTATGAAGGTGTCGCACTGGTTGTTATGACAGTATCGGACCTCGCATGGGGAGTTATGCCATCGGGCATACTAGTGCTGAAGTTGTTGGGCTCATCCCTGGCAGTGGTCATAGGGAACGTGGGATACTGCATCGTCCAGGTATTTCACCGTCAGGTGGGGGAAGCCAATGGCCCGTCATTTCCTGTCTGTCCACCAATTGTTAAGAGTGCAGTCCGTAGAATGGAAGGGGGAAGGTCCATTGGTCCCTACAGGGCTGTAGCCAAAGACTCAACTCACCCCTTTAACATCCGCTATTACCAGAAGCAAACCACAGTCCGAGCAGAAGGCAACCCACTCGAACTTCCATCCGTGCGCAATCACGGGGGCTTCCGTCTCCGAGGAGATAAACAAAACGGCTGCTCTGGGGCAGCGCCTCCCAGTGCGCGGATGCGCCGCTATTGGACGCATTTTGATACCTACTGGCCGCTCTACTTGCAAGCTGTGCACTACCGTCAGACCCTGTGCAGGGACGGCGAGCCACGATGCGTCACAAAAATAGGTGGATCTCTGGTCTGATGAGAACGCGTAGTGCCCGTATCCTTGAAGTAAGTCTCGCGCAGTCGAACTCTATGCCTCTAGGAGCCTTTCTTGAGTGAGCTTTGTGTCTTTTTAATTTCAGAAGACACGGGCATTTGGAGGGAGGAAGGCGAGCAACAGTTCTTCGTTGTGCCAAGGGGCTACTACGGCTACGTGGATTGCAACTGGTACCTGGACGTGAGATTACCGGGAGAGTTTGAAGGCATTCTCTGTCTCCCTTTTGTTAGTGGGGTGGGAGGGCGGAAGGTGATACCCAGCACAGTTAAATTGTGCAATGCCCGAAATGCCCCAGCTCCTTCTGCCACAGTATGCCCAGCCCGCGTGCATTTTGACCTAAACTGTCCCGTCGCGTTGTATTCCGCCCCCGGATCCCCCACTTTCTACACCGAACACTGTTCCCGTGACGGTTGCATCTCAGCAGAAAGCACGCCCCAGTCGCCCCATATTCCCAAGGAGGAGAGCCCCCAACTGCGCATACTGGAAGATGGCAAGGGATGCAATGCTGAGGTAGACGTGTCTAAAGCAACTGCAACGTTCTCCCAGGTCTGTGGAGCCTTCAGCCGTGCGAAATCAGCAATACTCCCGAGTCCTTCCCTGGCCGCTACTATCTGAAAGGGCAGGTGTTGTTCTTTTCAGTTGGTTTGTTCAGACTATGCTTATTTATTCTTTTCCTCCAATACTTTCGATAAACACTGGTGCACAGGCCATATGGAAGCGAACGTCAGCTGCTCTGTGTGTGTGTGTGTGTGTGTGTGTGTGTG
>CAJFCX010000175.1:0-31550 GCA_904066255.1 Eimeria sp. OTU-X | reverse complement strand
CCCCTCAAAACGGTATTGGGTAATCCTTGGCACCTTCAACAGGCCAGGCAGTCACCGTACCAGTTGACTGTCCACGTTCACCGCCCTACGGTTTGTTGCATGATTCCTCCTGAGGTTGCGGAGACTAAACCGATATGCCGTGAGTGCAAAATTCACCACTTTCGACGGCCCAGCGACCTGTATCTTCTACGATAATACCACTGCCCAGGCACTCAAGCACTAGAGCTTCGCTGGAGTAGCCTCCGTCTTGTGGTTGCTTTCTTCTGAGGCGCTGTCAGGTGTGTCTGGCGGGTTCCTTGTCAATTCACTAATGCTTCTCCCCAGTTTCTTCATGCGAGAGGCAATCCTGATCCTCGCATCTCTCACGAGCGTAGGAACTTTGAGCTTCACGCAGTCTTCACTCCTCTGTATGCTACGCGGCCGGTTTGTGCGGAAAACGTCGAGGATTGTCTGCGGGTCAGCATTCTGAAATGCTACCGCATACGTCGACGTAAACAATGGGAAAAGATGCTCAACTTCATTTGCACGGATCACCTCGGCCACCAGTTCGAGCGTAGCCGGCCCCTGCGCACGCAGACAGCGCATCAAACAGACAAAACAGTGGGCACGTGGGGGCTGTCCAGCATACAAACGGTTCGACGACAGAAGGGGGCTTTAGCTTACAGCCCCTCGTATAGCCTGTGGAAACGCCTGTATCACGTGAATCTGCATGTACGTACTTGCAGCTTCTGGCCGTTGAGCATTTCCTTTTCCAGCTGATCCCAATCCTTGCCCTTCTGACGAACGAACGCCGCGGCAACTCTGGCGTTGCGCCCCCCAAACACCGTCGTGATAACATCAGCATAGCCCGCACTGTCATAGAGCGTGTCCTGTTACAGACGAACAATCAAGCATACGGACGGGCTGAGATGCTGTAGCTGGCACGAACACATCCGGTGCACCCCCAAAAGCGTATTTCATCGAACACGGTACCAGCCACAGCAACGGCCTCTTGAGGACTAAATGCACAGCCTGACTCATGTAGCTCACAGCAAGGAGGTCCCCAAAAAAGAGCATGGTAAATGTCTTTATCTCTTCCACTCCAAGTCGGAGGATTGCTGCCTTGGTGTTAGTCCCCTGTCCCATTCCCTCGCAGAAGCCACCGGCAAGGGCAACAACGTTCTTCAGAGCTCCGCAAACCTGCAGAGTCACTAACAGCGCTTACAAAATGTTAAACAATCTCGACCTACCCTGTCAATGAAGCGCGTAAGCCATGCGTGAGGTGATCCAACAGATATAGATGGGTGCACACGGCGGGCGAAAGTGAGACAGCATCTCAGTATGTTACATTGAGGCCCAACTCACCTCGACACCATCAACATCTGGAAGCACGTTTATCTTGAAGTTGGGTCTGTCAAAAAGGAGTTGCCACAACGCTGCCGTCTCCGTCTCACCATCCGGATGACCAATAGTTGCCTCCGCGAAGTTTTCAGCGGCAACATCGTTAGCCACATTAGCGCCTACGACGAACGGCATCAGAATGCAGCTTACTCACGTTTATTATGCACATTTCATTCAACCAGTTCCAGCAAAGCGCAGCAAAATTGTGGCAAATCCTCACCCGAGAGGATGCACGGCTTCGGGAGGTCCAAAATTGAGCCGATTTCGTGCGTCAGGGTTAAAGGCCAGCCATTCCTCACGCCAATGCCTTTAATGAGAGAAATTGCGCGACAATGTGGAGGCAGTAACTTGGCTTTTCTCAGTTCTCTACAGGCTCTCTGCTCACACACATACTATTCCACGGTTGGTTTGCTCATTCCAAGACTCCCTCTTTATGTTCCTCTGCATGCACGCACTAACCATATATTCCATCTACTCCAAATATATAATGGGAACATTGCAGCAGCCCTACAGGCTATAGTCTAGGGTTTACGCCGCAGTGTATTCACGCGTTAGACTGTAACCCAAGACATCGGCGCTGTTCGCAGGTTGTGTCTTTCACCTCGATAAACTGGTGGGGCATGACAAAGACCAGCAGGTCCGCATCTCTGCAAGCATCCGTAAGGGAAGGAACAGCACGTAAATTCGAGGGGAGTTCGAAACCTGGAAGATACTTCTTATTTTCGTGGTGATTGTTTATCCACTCCGTCAGCTTGCGGCCCTCAAACTCCTCCTCAAACACCCACATGCGGACCTGCAAAAGACATGAGTAACCAGCGTCTCTTTCCAGTCATAAGATATTGCTCAAACTCCACTGACAACAAGTGCAACTCGCATGCATGCCCATGCCTCTGACTACCCCAGTATTCGGTTAATAATCTTGGCAGTTACACAGTGGAGGAAATGAGAACCGTACATCTGTATTGAATATGTGAGAGTTTTTTGCATTTGAAGCGACTATCTTCCCTACTGCCGTGCCCCAATTACCGGAGCCAACTAAGGAGACCTGCAGCGACACAAGAAACCAATCATTGGGGCAGGCCAAGATGTACTAGGCACCGCTGCAGCGGAAGCTTCTCAATTCCATACTACGGAAGTGAGAAGATCTGCACATCTGAAAACCTAATGGCAAGAGAAGAGTCAGCTTACCTTTAAAGGCCCCTTTTGGAGAGCCTGGAGAAGCGGCGGGTACGCGGAAGCGGGGCGGAGGAAGGCCTCCATACTTGCAGGTGTCAATAAAAACAGAAGACAAAACAACAGCACCGCGTTCCAAATGCGCAGCCCTAGGAGAGGCCAGCGAGGTCCCAGGTGCGCTGAGTCGGAGGCGGTGGGGGCAGTAACAACCCCTGACGGCCAACTTCGGTGGAAGCGGTTGCAGCTGAATGTGCCTGGCTTCCTCTCGTTGTATACGCCAATTAGCTGGGGGATCCGCTGTTGCATTGATATGGAAAATGTAATTTGGCGTGGCTGCTCACTAAATAGTTCTGCGACGCGTTAATGCCGCAGAGGACTATAGAACGGACCTGCCTGCGCATGCCATCTGTGAATTCGTTTTATGCATGTCTTTCTGTCAATGAAGAGACGAGTGCAAAGGTACCCGCTAGGAAACTGCTCAATGCGGGATAGGTGAATAATAAGATTCTTTACAACCGTCTAACGGAAATCTTATTAACATGCCGCCGGTGTGGTAGCACTGGACGAAAGGTATGACACAGCACAACGGGAGGCGGCAGACTCCGCACACACCACAGCAGCTGTTCTGCAGGGGACTACAATGGCGTGTGCTAATGGCATCGGGCAACAGACCGTAGCAACAAAAAACACGTTTAAATTGTAGACGTCATAATTATAAGTGATATAAGTTGATATAATAGATGGAAAGATGGGGTTCCTCGGATGGCTAGTCCATTCGGGCTCAGTGTAGCGACAACTATAGTGGCAGCAGCGCCTCTGCGGACAGCACTGCAGGGAAAGTGGAGTAACTAGGTTAGTCTTTAAGAAGTATTAATACTCCTAGTTCACGAGCCAAAAGGGAACCTAGGCACCCCTTCATCTGCGGTTGCCCTCCCCATGTAGCGTTCTAGCGCAGACTGTCCGATTCTTATAGCGCAGTTTGTTCATCCTCGTAGGTCTGTCTCAGGTTAGCGCTTGAACCATCACTCCGTCTTAGTATGCAACTGGGATGTAGGCTGAAACCTTCAATAACTGTCAAGAGTGTTCATGTAAACAGCCACGAAGACCTGTGTGTGCTTGCATGTGGGGCTGTCTTCCAGCCGAGAGCCGCAGCAAGTTGCATTGTAACTACTTTGAGGTCGTCATCCCTCTCGCAACAGTAGAGGCTTTGGCCGCTGTTTGTAGAAAGTGTGGGGACTATAGAGGGCGCTTAGCCGCTTCTACCTATTTCTGTCTCCATTGCAGCACGCAGTTGTCCTATGATAGGCTCCACTCCGCTCATTATACTCTTGCTTCCATAGGATATTTCACGGGATGCAGGTGAGTGCAATGAAAGTCACCCCCTACATACACGCACTGTATGCAGCAGGGCGGACAACTGCAAAGCCGTGTGTTCTACCGAAGGACCTGCACAGCTGTTATCTTTATTTCATAATTCAGACTTTCACTCATCCAAAGCAATGGAGATTGATCTGGGTCGGTTCTTCTATGGTAATGCGGAGAGCCGTTGGGAGCCTTGCGGAGTTCAAAGCAAGCACAAACTTTACAACTCAGTCGACGATAACACCTTAGCGGCAAAAGGAGATTATGAAGAATGCCTCCGCCTTTGTTGAGCATGCAGGTATGACGGCGCCCCAATGTGGTTACAGTGGAGGAATTTCTTGCTTTGTTCGGCAAGGGAGCAGATACAAACAGAGTTAGGAGGGCTTAAGAAGAAGTCTTGGTTCGATAACTCTCTACCCCGTTGTTGGGCAGCACAGGATGCAAATGCTCTTAGAGTTACTGAGAAGCGCTATATCTTCTCGCTGCTCAGAACGTACACCTCAATGGTGTCATCAGGGAGACGCATGCGCGCTCCCGACTGTGTTGTAGGGGGAATGACTAGACTAAGGTCGTGGAGAAACGCTTCAACAAAACAGTTCCAAGATGTCCTTAGATGACCAGTTTGCGAACGCATGCGGCATTTTGCGTTGCCAGTTCTGCCAATTGGCGTCTCTCGACTACCATGTGCGAGGCGAAGCTGCAGAGACGGTGGCAATGGATGAACTGGGAGATTGCACCCTTTTGCCGTAGTTTCACAAGATATCCACTTTATCACATGTAGTGCGTAGCGCTACTAAGTTCCCTTCATTAGTAAGACCTTGGATAAGCACAGAGTCAACTCGAATATGAGCTGTTGATGCAGCTGGGTTCTATGTTCGCTCCTCGACTCCTCCACACTTTGTGCAAATGGCAGGTGCGTTTTTTGTTCGTACCTGCATCCCCTAAACCATCCGGTGCCGCCAAGTGTAGCTCGTTTCTAGCTCCTATCCATTGACCCTTGCTAGCAGGGAGGGAGCCTACATACCTAGATTAAGCATAGCTGACTCTCCATGCCCAATCGTAGCGGCTCAAGCGACTGCACCAGAGGGAGATCAGGAATCCCTCTGTGAGTTTCAACGCAGCTCGCTGCAACCAAAGGTGCAGGACAGTCCCCAATAGACGGGCGAGTAAGCCCTCGTTGCTGCATGTGCAAACGCTGCAGACTGTTGTTGAGAAATTTCCCAAAAGTACCCGTTAAGTACTAGGGCCTGGTAAGGCTCCACATGCATCCTTCAGACACTTCAGACAAAGTTGCTATCACCACACTGGCTATGTTTCAGTTGGCTACATCAAGCCGCCCCTGTCAGCCCACGGGCCTAGCGTATTGTGTGATGCTCCCGTTATTGCAAGCAAGCCCACTCTTTGTGCGTGAATGAAAGCTGCAGACAATCGCTGTACAGTGACTTAAATCGAAGTAGCCAACATACTCGTCAGTGGAAGTACGCATGGCAGCTTCCGACCCAGCGGCTACATCGTTCTGCGACAAGCGACGGCTCACTACAGGTAAGGGGGAATTTCGATCCTAAACCTGATTGAATAGCTGGTATGCGTAGATCAGTGGGTCCTATCCACATATACGCAGCATAATGGGCTGCTTCGCACCATTCGTGTTGTGGGCCGGGCAGCGTCCCACGGGTGTTGTAGAATTATGAGTGGCGAGGGGCATCCTCTTGCAAATAGTCCGAGACAAAGAAGAGCGGTTTCATACCCATTGACATCACAGAAAATGATATTCCACACAATATGATGCAACTTGAATAGCCTCAAGACGGGAGAATATCTTGCTAGGGACACTTGCAAACCGTCGCATTGCTCTAAGTTCCCCCTCGCATGCCCCCCATTCCAGCCCAACCGCTGTTGCGGGGAGATTCTGTCAAAGAACCTGGAGGATTCGCTGTGGGGTTTTGCGACATCAGCAGCTTATTTTTGTATATTTCCCACCAACAGCACGGCCGGTGTTGGAACCCATGCTAACCTTTCCCGGGTGTGCCTCGCAACTGCGAAATCCACCGGCACCGAGGGGGCGAATTGCTTGGCGCCTCCTCATTTCTTTTGCGCCATAGACCTCATATTTCTTTTCTTTTTTTGGGTTGAAAAAACAGACACTTCTCTGGTCTGCGCCGCTGAGCTCACTTTGTTCTGGCTGTTCCCCTGTTCTCTGCCGTTCCTCAACACCTTGCAGGTGTATAGACACCCCTTTTTGACAGGCGACGAGCGCGCTTCATTGTAACAAAGCGCGTTATTTTTGCATATGCGCCATAGCTTTGTTGCTGCAGCTTCTTCTTGCGGCTGGCTGCCGCAATTTTCTCCCCCAACGATCTTTTTTCGGACGCGTAGGAACAACCTGCAGGCCAACACAGAGGCTAGAGGAGGCCAAAAGAGGCCGTCGCCGGTGGCCTAGGGTTGCAAGAAGCATTTGAACTGGAAATTTCCATTAAGTGTTCTCGCCTCCTATCCATACTGAGTGGTCTGTATGAAATGACTCGCCGGAAGCGTGACTCATGCAGCTGCGTTGACATTGCACTGAGGAATAGGGGTTTCAGGGGAAATCCAGCGTCTCATTCGAACTTCAAGGGACAACTTTGGAAAGGCCCTCTCTCGGGACCTCGTTGTGTGTGAGTTACGGTTAGCGCAACCCCTCCAGCCAAGACCTTGTCGGTAGAGGCTTACGAATTGTCGCCAGTTGTCCCGGTTCTTGCAGGGCTGGTTTTATTAGTTGGGTGTGATGATTTTTCATTGAGTCAGTTCTTCGTCAGCATCACCGACAGGAGCGAAAGCCGATCTGTTATCTCTCAGGGGGCGATGGCCATCCCAGCTGTGGCTGTCGGGCTGAGGGCCCCCCTGCATTCCGAGGGGGGTCCCTCTGTAGGCCCACTAGGGCATACATTCAGCCATGCGGAGGCTAGGGATGGTCCCCATGCTTCGCGGGGCGTAGATGCATCTCGTGATGCTTCGCACGAGGCGAACTGCCGCCGCTGCTCCAATTGCAGCTGCGGCGCTGGTGCTGCGGGGGGCCGGGCGCCTTCTTGGAAGCCTTTGTTCGAGGTGTCTGCTGCTGACGCGTCTATCGTTGCTTCTGTAGCAGCTTTGTTGCAGCACCTGGGTATGCAAAACAGATCTGAAGGGTGTGGGGCGCCTTGCTTTCTCAGTGCCACGGAGCCAATGATCAGCATGCCGGACTACTTAGAGCGTTTGGCTCGTTTTTTTCAGTGCAGTGGGGAGTGTTTTGTGCTGGCCTTGGTTTATATTGACAGGCTACTCCAGATGAACAGCAACGTGTGGCTGTGTCCTCTCAACTTGCACCGTCTGGCGGTTACAGCCCTGATGGTTGCTGTAAAATTTGCAGACGACACATTCTACTCTAACGCATACTATGCGAAGGTCGGGGGCCTCCCTCTGCAGGAGATGAACCACCTTGAGGCCACACTGCTGCGCATGCTACACTTCAGGCTTCATGTCATGCCGTGGGAATTTCACAAGTACTTTAGACTCGTTTTGGACTCCCCCTTTGCCACGAGGCGACCGCGGGCTATCTGCTGGAACGGCAACCAGCCAGCGCCGCCAGCTGCATCCGGTGGCGGATCCAACAGCAGTGGCAGCAACAGCAATAGCAACGCCCTAGAAGGGTTGGCTTGTGGCAGCAGCAGCAGGGGTAGCAGCAGTGGCAAAGCACCGCAGCAGCAGTGCGGGAACACTTGCTGCTCGCCATCCTCCTCTGGGTCGACTGGGTGTTTTTCGGGTAGTTCCCAATCAATTTCACCGCCTTCCACACCGGAAGCCTCCGCTGCCACCAAGTCGCCGTTGCAGCAGCAGGAGCTAGCCAGCAACAGCAGGAGCTGGTGCTCGCCCGAACAACTGGTCAAGCGTGCAGCGGACGACGAGCATACCGTCGCCGATAAGCATATGCACCAAGGGGAACGGCAGAGCTGCACGGGGAAGGAGCATTGGGGTTCCTTTTCGGGACGAGCCACGGACTGTGGAGTTAAGGAGGCCCCACAGCGTGCATCAGTGTGATGGGTGTTGATTGAATTAGCTGTTTTGAGGGGTGGGTGAGTAGCGCGGCTTCTGTTCTTCAGTGCGGCGTGATGTGGGTAGGAGATTTATGCTGATTTGTTTGTTTAGGTGGACAGGGTCCATGCGTCTTATGTTTTAAGTAGACGGGGCTGGGCGATGATCGAGCGCCGTCTTTCGTCTTTCTCCGGCCCGACGGTATAGCATGGAGGGATGGCCAAGTTCGGCTAGAGAAGGGCATTCTCCTGCGCTGGAGAGGGAGCTGGTCAAAAAGCGACTAGAGAAATGGCAGCAGAATATGAAAAGGCGAGGAAGGCCAGCAACCCTGCCCCATCCCCATGCGCCTTCACAATGCACAGAGGAGGTCTTCCCGTTCACTCTCCTCCATTGTTTTTACATTTGAAACCTAACATCTCATGATGGACACTCGAAGCAAACGTTTTACACAATTAGCTCCGTCCGCCAGTCCCCAGCGACTCCAGGTTTTTGCAGTTGCAGCGAGTGTTTAGCATATAGGGTTCGCTCTTGGGCTCTGCTTAAGCCGGGACGGACAACCGTCGGCTGGAGGTAGCCCATGTTTTGCAGTAGGCGCGTAGTAGGAAGTGAGAAACGCATTGATGAAGAGAGCGCAGAAACGCCCATATTTTGTCAGTGGCGGTTGTGCTGTGACGCCCCCTAGACAGGCCTGTCAGCAGACAGACAAGGGCAAGTGGAGGCATAGGTGCAGCTCAAACTGGGCATATGTTTAAAACGATGTTTTCGTTGGTTTCCGACTTTTGTTTTACCCATGTCTGCCGTGCGCCGACAAAGCAGGTACCCCACTAGTGCTTGCAGCCGAAGCAGCAACAGCGGCTGCTGTGGGCCACACCAAGCGGCAGAGGCATGACGCTTGCTGCCGTAACGGCGTGAATGGTGAGTACTTACTGCTGCAAAAGGGCGTTTATGATGGCCTGCAGCACCGCGGGTGTTCTCCCCGCTGCTGCTGCGGCGATGCAATTCCCCACCCGTATGCTGAGAGCTGGAGTCTCAGCTCTGATCCAAACGCGGCCATTGAGACCAGTGGCTATCTCGAAGGGCAACCGGCTGCCCAGAAGCTGCAGCACCAAGCTGTCGCGATACAACAAGCTGCAGCAGCACACGAGCACGCATATGCACCAAACCCTCAACTACTCTGTAGCTTCAAACTTCGAGCAGATTGACCTGCCAGGCATCTCGAGTAGGGATAGAAACAGAAGCCAGCGCAGCAGGTAGGACAGCAGTACCACTCCCGGGGCACGCACAACAGCGGGACGCACTCGGCATACCTTAGAGCAAACGGGATGGGGACCTCAATAATGATTCCGCCTCTCAGTTCTCCAAGGACCTTCTCGTTGCTGGTCCACGGCTTGCTACAGTTGCTGCTGCAGCAGGTAACGTCAGCCCCCAGCAACGGGGACAGGTGGGAAATGCGCATCAGCAGTACAGATCCTATGCTCAGCTGCGGCTTGCTACGCCGTGTCGCACCCTCAAACCCCGCCACGGCTGCCAGGCGGGCTGGGCCGGAACTACGGATGTTGACCTGAGTATACAGGCACGAACCCAATATCGTAGACATACGCGGCTACCCAGTACCAGGGTGAGAGACTTCAATCGCATATAAAGAATACCAACATACCCAATTCCGCACTGGTGACCCTCCACAACATTATTATCAAATATCTTAACTCAGGAATGCTGTCAGGGTAGAGGACGTGTGTGAAAGGCCAAGATGAGACGATGGGCCGTACAATATTAGGCAAAGCAGTAGCAACAATAATAAGCTATGCAAATTAAAAAGGCAGTTTTAGGATTTCAGATTAAGCGTGTACTTACACCATAATACTCTGACCCTTTAGAGTTGACGATGCCGACGACGATATCCCCAACCCGTGGAGTGTACCTGCTGTGACTGCTGATGCAAATGTAAGTGGGGGCGTGGGGAGGCAAGACGTGCCTAGGCAAAAGCAAGGAGGCTGTTCTTGCCCTTACGCAAGGCCCTGCCCCCTCGGTTTCTACTGAAGACTCTGATTGTTGGGTCGGCTCTAGATATCCAGCAGCTTGCGTGTGGTGTACGTGCACCGCACTCCAGTCAAACGTTCGGGCAACAGTTGCTGCCGAGGAAGCCGAGGAGGAGGCTGCTGCTGCCGCTTCTGCTGCCGTGCCTTTTGATGGTTGAATTAAAGGGCAATAGTCGCCAGGAAGGAAGACAGCAAGCCCGTCCGTCGCCATTTCATTTACGGAGATCGTCGACGCGACAAATGTAACTTTCTAGAAAAAACAGCCAGACGAAAGGGGGGCTTAGCAATGAAAAGCAGCAGGATTTGGCAGGACCTTTAAACCAAGGAAATGCTTGCTCGCTTTTTCCTGTGGCACTGCCCGAAGCAGCGTCCCCCAGAGGCGCAGCCAAAGGAAAAAGGATTGACCCCTTTGTTTATACATCCAGGCTACTCGAAGTCCAGCAAACGCGGAAAATTATATGCTCGTTGCCTTCATGTTAAAGCCTTACCCCCAATCCAAGAGACCCGCTATGCGAGATGAACGGGCATTGGCTGCCGGCTCTGCATGCCATTTAGATGAGAAGTACGGAGAACTGAACAATTTTTGCTATCCAAGGAAAATTACTTCATGCAGCTGGATCGAACTGTGTAAAAGCCAACAAACACGGTGAAGCTGAATGGGCGTGGGGCCCTTCGCACAGGCGATCTCCACCTGCCCCTCCGATTGCTTGGTTACTAGATTTTGTATACCTGTTCTGCAGAATAAAGTGTTTGAAATGACTATGCATGTACATTATATGCTGAAGTATTTATTTTGTGATATTTCCACGTTTCCACTACTTCGCGTCACTCCTTCAGTAACCAACATTCTTTCGTAGACCGTTGCCTACATTCGTCTCCCTCCTCCCTTGGGCACCGGAGTAAGAAAGCTAGATTCGATTCATTTTCTCGTTGTTATGGAAGTTCTGTACTTGTTCATTAGCCCCTCCTCGATCAAGGACGTCAGATGGCTTTCCCACAGGACTGGGGGCCTACCCCGGAATTCGCAGCTATGCAAATTACGGCAGAAGGGGTCCCTTTGAGAGTACGCACAAGGCCACTATCCGGCGTCGTATGCATAGGTGCAGAGGAGCCCGCATTCTGCAGGACTTCAGCTCTAGAGGAAGACGCAAACGAAGGCTCAACTGATGAACATGCCGAGGATGTGTCCTCAGTTTTTTTCGTTGTGAAGGGATGCCCCACAGCCAGCAATGATATGCTGGTCAGATGCTGAAAGGCTTGTTACCTACTTCCTATGGAAGAAGTAACTGGACCTACTGTCATTCAGTCTTGCACTCGAAAGTGACGACAAAATTGCTTGCCGTGCAGTGTGTGTGGATTTCGTTACCGGCTTCCTTGTGTGTATTTTTTTTTGTAGCCCAGTTTCTCTGTCTGAACCACTCATTGGCTTTTGATCGCCGCTCCTCCCGCACCTAGCCCCTTGGGTGTATACTTGAGTGTATGTGTGTTGCTGTCAACCTCTTCCGTCGGTTTTGTCACTTGCCCCATGTCTATCCGCACAAACTTTTCCTTGTGGCCCTCTTAAGCTGTTTCCCCGTGCACACCTTGTGCGAGTGACTCTATTGTATTCTATGCACTTCTCTCCGCCCCACTCCTCTTAGTTTTTTCAGCATCCTTGCAGCACTTTGCCCCTATTTGGCTTATGCTGCATGGGTTCTTGCTGCGTTCTCAGGTGAAAAAGGGTGAATATGAGGGGGGATTTTCTATTTGGGAATGCACCTGGGATCTCCTGGGTTTCTTGCGAAAGACAGACAACGATGAAGCTAAACACGCTCGTGACCTGGTCAGTAGGGGTCACGCCCTGGACCTGGGTAAGCCATTGTTCGCTGCGCCATCTCCTGTAGCAGTGAGGCAGACCACCCGAGTCCTATGCTTACTAACCGAATAGAATGTATTACCACGTTTCCTACTATGTTGTCGTATGATGCTGCATGCAGTAGTTGCGTTTTTGTGTGCAGGGTGCGGCCACGGCTTACTGGGTATTTGGGCTCTCAAGAGCGGCGCTCACGCTGTGGTTTTTCAGGATTTGAACGAAGATGTGAGGCCTCATTTGGTATAATTACACTTGCATGCTTTATCTAGTGCATAGGCAGCGCTGCTGGTTCCCGTCGAAGCATAGTTTTGATGCGGAAAAGGTGGGCTGGCCGTTGACCATGCGTACGTGGCCTCACGCGACTAGAATGGAGATTCAATAAGTTCAGTGCATTGATACTGCTGTCTACATTTTTAACGGCTGGTAGAATCGATACATAGCTCATCTGTATGGCTAGTGTATGGCTATTTAGCCGGCTCTAACTAGGTAGGTAGGTAAATATTTATGCTGGGGCTGGCACGCAGGTAGACCATTCGCTTGTCTGTATTGGGGTCTGCTGGCTAGATTGTTTGGTGCTTGGCTTGTTACATACACACAATTTTCAGTCTAGGCGAGCCGAAGTATATGTATCCTTTCGCCATCCCCCGATGGCATCCTCCTCTCCTTTTGCTCTCTTCCCGTTTCAAGGTGCTTAACTTGGCAACTAGATGGAACATCATGAAAAGCGCGGGCGAAGGCTGCCTTGGCTCTACTTTGCCGCATAAGCATGAGTTGTCTGCTTCCACTGGCAGTCTCTTCCCCCCGCCTACAGCTGCCCATCTTGGAGAGGGGGGGCGAGCCTATACAGATGCTTTAAGGAATCCAACGGCAGACGTGGACACCAGACAGCGGATGGTGGCGTCGAGCTTTCCTCTGTTGCACGGCCGTGCTCTTTGTGTGGCAGCTTCCTGGGAAAATTATCCAGAGATCTTTTGCTCATGCCAACGCACACGAACGAAGACAACGAGGGAGATTGAGGCAAGCAGCAAGACAAAACCGGTTCCTGAAACTTCGAGCGAGACAGTCCCGGATAAAGAAAGAAGCGGGGTGACAGCCCTACCAGAGACAGGCATGACGACTGAGACAATACGGCAGGCAAGGCAGAAGGGAGTTCAATTCAGTGTCATTTTCTGCTCCGAAGGAATATACAGAGAAGAAGCATTCGAGCCCCTCGCAGAACTATTCAAACGTCTCCTTCACAAGGACGGCATTGCTCTAGTCGCCTCCAAGAGGTGGGCGGACTCCTTGCGGGCTTCTTTCCCATAGTTTACCCGCTGCCGTGTCCACTGTCAATGCCTACCGGTAGTCAGTATTGTTTTTCTTTCCGTTTCCAGCTTCTGTTGTTTGTTTGTCGTATCTGGTCTCCAACATCAACCTGTAGCTATATTACTTGGTACAGTGATATGTGCATGCAAAATTATTACCGCCAGTGTACTTCTGCCGGTGATGTTGATTCTCCCTTCATCCGCCTGCTGACCTTCTGCCACCTTGTCTATGTGAAGGTATTATTTTGGCATTGGTGGAGGATCTTTGGCTTTTATCTCCTTTCTCCGAGAGAAGTACGCCGCTGCCCTCTCAGTTCAAGTAGCTGCTTCGTTTAGGGGAGTGAATTCCAACAACTTTAGGGATGTCTTGTTAATAAGAAGCAGCGCAAACCCGGCCAAAAGCATGGTCGTTTGACCCTATTGCCTTCCCATTTTGTGAAAAAAAAACTCGACGAGAGACCGTTTAAGTACCCAATTTTCTTCTTATCACCCCACAACGGATCCAGATTTCTTGGATTTGTGCTATGCAGCACTTAGTCGCAGGTGGCTGGCATTTGCCCCATTTTAGGGCATTGCAGCTTGGGTTCGTTGCAATGCCGACTGCTCATCAACTAACTGGATGTCAACTTGATGCTGTATGCGGGGTCGCCTTCCTAACGATATGGAGTAAAGCATGCTTCAGGTGACTTTCTGGCCTACCGTCCACGCATTCGTCTCTGTTCGACTTCGTCGGACTGGGAAGGCTGACATTCGGAAGCTATGGTACATACTTCACTGAGGAGGTGTACTCATTCAAACTAAACTGTGAGCAACCCTGTGGAAGTTTCGGGCGGTAAAATACCTACCGATCACGGTCCGCCAAATTGTCTATGAATCCACAGGTAACGGATATATCGGTGCCTAATTGTTTCTGCTGAACATAGATACACACAACTCTCCCTTTGCCGACACAACATTTACAACGTCCAGTTCAACAACGACGCCGGCCACGGCACCACCAGCTACGGCAAGCCCTACAACCCATTGGCACGATTCAGCCACAGCGGGAAGAACAAAAAATGACTGATGACACTCAAAATCAGTCCCAAGAAAGAGAAGCTGCAAAAATATTAATGCAATTTACCGTGTCTGACATACTACATTTGCAAAAGCCCTCAACTACTGAGATCTACCGATCTGGCAGTTGTCTCTCAGTTTGACAGTGATGCCAAGGATGCCGTGTGTCGTTTTAGCTCGTTTCCGCCAGCCCCATTTGCGAGTGACGTACAATGACTTTCGTGTTGTTTTCCATCTCCTTATGCCCTACTGCAGCAATTCTATGTGCTATATATTGTAACGGCAATATGTACATGACTGTAATTATATATATTGCAGTCAATTACACTGCAATGTGCTCCTATTTAAAACGGTCCCCTCATACATATCCATGGCTCAGCGTTGGGGTTTCTGGCCGGAAAGGAGCACGAAAATATCCGTTGCCTTCTACATTCAGTTTGATTTTCTGCTTATAAACTTGAATCTCCACAATGCCGGTGGTACAAGCCTCGTGGACTTTATTAATAAGCTGGGTCTGCCTCAAGGTGCAGCTGATGGTCTCCTGCGTCCAGGTAGGAAAGGGAGATAGGAAATGAGAAAACAGAATGATGGACAGAAAACCCGAGCTACCGCTGGTCCCCATGTGCAAGAAGACCGAAGCACGAGCAGAGCAAACAACATGGGGTGTCCGCACAACGACAAAAATGTGCCTAACCCTACTGCCACCTTGGTTTCCTTATGTGGTAATTTCTGTCTCGTATTCAAGTTTGCGCTAGTCCCCATCAGTCGTTGGCAACCTCGGTCAGGATGCATTACAGCCAATCCATCCGTCACTAGGAGGTCTCCCCGCACCTGCTTTGGTGACCCAAGCGGCCGCTAGCAGGCTGCCAAGGCCTATCTCGTGGGTGAAGCGCACGATATTGCCACCCACAGATGCACCGGGTGTCATCGTTGAAGAGCATTGCAACTCTCAACATTACCCGAACAGATCGCTGCATTCCACATCCCTCAGTACCTTCAGAGCCGAAAAGATGCGCTGCCACGCAGCACGTTCAGACGGCCGCTGATGTCTCACCGTTCCTCTCCCTGCGTAAATGCCTCCAACTAAGTTGAAAGCTTGGGCCTTCTCCAGCTCGTCTCGACCAGTTGCGCCTGCGCGGACACTCAAGGAATACCAAACAAAAATGCTTGGTGAATTTCCTTTACAGAACAAACATCCTTCGCTCCCTCTACATCAATTTCGGCGGCAAACACAATATCCGGCGAAGCTAAATTCATACAGCGTAACGTTCTACCTGTCCTCCAGCCAGATATGGCACCTCATTTTCTGTCTGTCTCACCCGGCCTCAAGTGGAGCGGCTCGAGGGCAATATCCAGTTCTGGGATTTTCAGTGTCGATTTAGGTTTCTGTGTATTCCACTCTGCAACACGAATGAGTGCAGGAAGGGCTGCTATTGACCTTCTGGGACTTTCTGTATCGCTCTGGGGTCCCTGCTGTTCCCCTGGCCCTAACAACCATAGTTTCAAAACTTCGCACGCATCGGCGCCTGCTGGATCTCTAGGTTTGACGCAGAAGGCCCTGAGGTTCTCCAACCAGACGCTGACAGGGGCAGATCTCTGATGCGCGCAATCCACGAGATAATCGCCTCCTCCACCGCTTTCTGGGGCTCCACCGATGTCTCTCTTCCGACTATTCCGGGGGCTTCGTTTGCTGCCGTCATTAGGCTGCTGTGCGCTTGAGCTGGCTTCCAAGTCGGTTGGTAGAGGATAATCGTCAGGCATGAACGGGCGAAGATCCTCCACTGTTTGAACGTCCAAAGCCGTCATCTGTAATGATGGGGAAATGAGACTCGGGGCCTCCTCGGGTCCAATGTGCAGTTCCACAGCCAACTCCGGCAAAAGAGCCAGGTCTCGCTGCAACTTGTAGAGGGCCAATTCGTTGGGCGGCACGCCTGAGTTTTGTTTCTGTTGTTGATGTTGCTGCTGCTGCTGCTGTTGGGGCTGCTGCTGTTCCTGCTGGTTCTGCTGCTGTTGCTCCTGTGGCAGTGAGCCCTCGTCCTGTCCCTCCTCCTCTGCATAAACGAGACTTGCTGCGGGGGAACCAATGATAACGGCACGGCCTAGGAGAAAGGCGAGACTTTCTACTTCTTCGGGGCCCGCAGATAGCCAGTGCTCCATCTGCTCCCTGTAGCGGCAGGCGAGACTGAGAATTGGCAGAAGCTGCTGTGTAGCGTTCGCCGGTCCCCCGTTAGCTGCATGCTGCGCAAGAGACCCCTCCAGCTTCTCTAAACATGAAGCCTGAGGTGTGGGAGTGCTCGACTCGCGCGGCCCGCAATGCCCTCTGTGGAACCTTTCAAAGGCCTTCAAGGCTGCGACCGCATCACCAAATACGTCGGCTCCCTTTAAATCCGTGCGAACTTCTAGAGGCCCCAGAAAGTGTTGGACTGCCTGCGCAAGTAAAATATGGCGCAGCACCTATCGACTGACAATCAGCATCCACACACTTCGACGCCGCCGCCTTCTGCATGCACGCGCTTCTATGTTCACACAGGTGCCAACACCCGTCAATAATATTTTGGTGTATGCAAAACCCTCGAGGATACAGACACGTCTTGGCGGTCCAAGGAGACATGGAATTCCCGCATTTGCACCATCATATGCTCACATCGCTCGATGCACCCACAGGAGATATGCGAAACAGACGAGACGGAAACAAGAAACAGAGCACCACAAGAACAGAAAGTTCCCCTAGCATTGCATCAGACGAGATACCAAGCAGAACTGCGACTGGTATTTCCACAAGCAAATTATCGACAGCCCGCTCACCAGGACATCAACAAGCATCTCATGAACAACAGTCCTTTGCCAGCAGTGGTTTGGAGGACCCAAAGAGCGCAAATCCCTGACAGCCGCCACAATGAGGGACATCACGTCCTGGGTCGTGAGCATGCCCAAGGCCCAGCTAGCAAAGGCAGCCCCCACTGCTGTACGATAACTGGCAAAGGGGACACCTAATGGGTAACGAACGCCATGCGGCGATACCCGCTGCAACGGAGACTGCAGGAACACGGGATGCACCTCGGCCAGTTGGCGGAAACCTGCAGTTCGAAATAATCAGCAAACACCAAACCTAAAAATATAAAAAGCACCCCTCAGCAAGAACCCATCCAAGCAACAGCGAGTTGTAAATTATATCCTGCAAAACATTTCCTCTGGCAAGAAACGACAGTCCATGGACCAAAGCAAGCCCCAAAGTAGAGTGAACCATACATTTCCGCAACAGACAGCAGTTGTGGATCCGGAAACGGGCTCACCTGCCATTTCGATAACCTCCGGGTTCTGTGAAAACCTCTTCGCCGACCACCTGCTGACCTTCGTGGCTAGCTTGCTGCTGAAGCTCGCTAGCTGGCTAGCGACACCAACTTCTTGTGGCGTTTCTATAACCTGCGTGTGCAGCTGCGTAACGTGGACGAATACCAAGGGTGGCGGGAGAGGCGCCAAGCTGGGCTCCCCATTAGCCCGTGCCTCTGTTGCCAGAAGCTGTCTCCTTGTTGCCGCTTTAAACAGTTGGCGTACGTCCGCCGCTATCTGCACGCCGGCAGCATAAGCCACCTCGTCGCTCAGATCTCCAAAGGATTGCAGCTCTTCGCCCCCTCGCACCTTAACTACGAGTTCGTAAACCAGCTGCACTGCAGGCACCTTGAGCCCAGCGACGCTGCATCACATTCAAACGAACAAGCTGACGAGCCCGTCAGTTATGCAACGGGCCGTTGAATTGAAAGAGAAACAACAAGAAGCGGTGCACCATAATAAACACACGGACGAGAAACTCGTATGTCATCAGCCCTAACGAGCCATCAGCCATAACGAGCTCCTCTGGTGTTACCAGAGCTGTTTCAATATAGGCTCACCGCATAACAAAGGGAATCATGTGCTTGGGCATATCTTTTCGCAGCCTTCCACCCCCAGCATCTATTTCTTTCTGTCTGTCGAGAAAGACGGAGTGCAGCAACGATGCTGCAACCGCTTCCGGGTATTTCACAGCCATGGCTGCGGAGGCTTCTGGATCTTTCTCCCCTGTGTCTCCCAGCACCACTGCAGGCCCTCCACTGCTTATGGCCTCCGTGAACCCCCAAACTTTGGCCTCCCCTCGAGAGTGCTGCGAAGACAATACTTGGGCGAACTTGATTTGGTTCTGATACCCCAAAGGCCACCGCGGAGCGCCAGCGCCGTAGAGCTGCCGCACACCGCTAGTAAAAATTGCGTCGATGTCTTTGAAGAAGGAAGGGGGACGCGTGAGTTGGGCCAAGAGCGAAGTGGAGACTCTAGCGGAAAGAACGCCGGCATTCCGCGGTAATAAATGCTGTACTGTTAGCTGCTGCACGTCATACGGGCAATTCTGCGTCTGTGGCGAATGGAGAGGCACAGGACAATGATCGATAGGGATACGCAAGCCGCTGGGGGTGCAAGTGTGGGGACCCAGAGCTAGCATAAAAAGCAAGGTCCCTATGGCAGGATACGGCAGCCCGCGTCCGAGCTCGCTGTCTATGCCCCCGATGTGTTTTCCGAAGGCTGCCATGGATCCCGAACACCACAATGTGTCGTCTACATCCGTGAGTACCAATACGTTGCCAAAGGAAGCGCCTACGCGGCCAAAAGCATACGGTTCCAGCATCTCTGACACCAACACAGCCCCTGAGGAAGCGGGGCTTGCACCAGAAGGGCGGCGATCAAGAAGCGCAGGAGGCGAGATGCTGCGGTGTCCCATAGAAGAAGCTGCAGAGCTCATGGGAGGAGAGAACCGCAAGAGGGAAGATATGTCATCTGCAGCAACCTGGAAAACGCTGGGAACCGGGACACCACCACCAGGTTGTCCGGGTTGTTTTGGTGCCGGCGGATGATTGTTGCTCCTCTCCCCATTTGCATCTCTACTCTCATCTTCAGAAGAAGGGCTTTCTGGGGGAGCTCCTTCCCCCGCCACACAGTACGAGCATCTATTCAACAACAGCAAAAGAAAAGCAGGGTACAGAAGAGAGAGCCTTGCCCGACGGCGTCCTCGACCTCCCCGAGCATATGGCACTGCCAAGGCTGCCGATACATCTGTTGTTTCTGCTCCTCGGGTTCCTGCTCCAACTGGTGAGGGCCCTCCTACCGCAGCTGGCGCTGCTGCTGCGCGACCCCAGCCCCCATGGGGGCAGTCTGCTGTGAGGGAGGGAGCGGGCATGCCGACTTTAGGAGATCATCCAGCACAGTTCCTAATGTGTGACCGGGACTACTAGAGCAGAGTTGAGAAGCATATGCGTCAAGCCCCCTCACCGGATCCACTCTCCGCTCGCCGAGGGCGTACAAAAAAGCGTGCGGCCGCTATGGCACCGGCTTTTCTTCAGTCAAGCCATGCGGTATAATGTTGAAACTCCGTAAAAATGGAAAAATAAAAAGGGGTACACTGCTGCCGCGCAGCTTTGAAGCAGCAGATGAGGGCAGCCAATGGAGCAGCAGAGCGAGAAACAAGGACGAGGGGATGATTCCCTCCTTCCGATATGGGGAGACAAATGCCCGGGTAATTTGACTAGAATAGCAAAGAACAAGCTCCCCCTTAAATTTCATAAGCTGCTCGTAGGCGAGTTCAGCCTTGCAGGAACGCAGCCCCGAGGGAACCGACAAGCGCAGCCACGCCGAGCCGCTCACTCGCTGAGCGTCGAGAGCATGATCTTGTGCGTCCTTACTGTCTCCTTGGCTAGCGCATTTAAGTCATTAAAAGTTGTTGATACCTTTACAAACAGAAGTTCAGGAGTGGGGAAATATGTAAAAGTGGTGACCCGCAGAGGGGCCACAAGTGCGACAGACTGGTTGAGGGCTGCTGATGGGTGTAACATAGCCTGTCCAATGTTCGCAAGTCCGTCATAATTCTGCGCATAAACCTGTACAAGCACTTAGTATGCAGCATGCACGCAAGCAGAAGTCTTCAAAAATTGTGACGACTTGCCGACTTCTTGCAGACTATGCAACAAACACAACAAAGCCTCTCAGAAGGTGGCGCACGTAGCGTGTATGGTGTAGTAGGCAGCCGAAACTCCAGCATAAGCCTTCAAAAATTGTGTGCAGTGTTAGTGCATGGAACAAAGAAGGCTAGTTTGTGTTTCCCTGGGAGGCTGTCATGCACCTTTAGTTGGAGCAACGTAGAATATCTTGCCCGCAGCTCAAGCATGAAAACTCATTCAGCTAGGGTAGACAACCTGCGCGCAAGTAGGAGTCATGCACGCAAACATTTCGTGAATAATTCCGTACAGTGCAAGTGAATTCAGCAAAGAATACTTGGCTTTTGCTGTATCTGCTTGCGGGGCTGTCCAGTTGCACGGACCGCAGCGTGGTGTGCCGCAATTCTTCGGAGGCTGTGCCCTCTCCTGCAGTTCCACGTGCTTAGTTTGTGCTGCCCACGGCACCGGCATGTAGGGGAGGGGGGTTCAGCTCCTGTTATGGCACGCTTATGTTAAGCACAACGGTGCAGCTCTTAGTGGATGCGGGTATGCAGGAAAGCAATCGTCGCACTTCGTAGCACCGCATGCTGCAGGTACGAACATAACGACTCCACCACGGCAGACTCCTTCTTAGCTGTTAGCAGTGTCGAGGGTGTGCTCAAAAAGTACAAATTCAATCACGTGTCCTGCGTGAACCATGCTCCCAAAAACCCTAATGACGACTGCCGAACTGGAGAATAACTGGAGGTGTTCATTGACTATCCACGGCTTTATCTTCTCCTCCAACAACCACCAGGAGCGGTACAGTTCCTATTGCGAACTTCGCTACTAGAAGTTAAGGTACGAGAACGGTGACTGTATCTAGGTAAGGGTACTGTTTTCCTCAAGCACATCCTTACTATTCAAACCTCCCATGTACAGCAGTGAAGAATCACTACTCTCTCAGCAAGGGAACAGGTTGTAGCGCAGTTGAGGAAGCATAATCAAGAGAAGCTACAGAGAGAGATTCGTATTGAAGCATATCAGCTGTTGGTGAATAGAAGTCCAACAGTGCGCTCGAATGTGCTGTATGTGGTTCACAGCGGGATTGCCCCGTGGAGAAGGCATTCAGCAGATGGCAATGCCGCTGGAGAGGCAATTGACTGGTGAAAGAACCGACCTTCCCAAGATAATGGATAGAGAGTAAAAACATTACTTTCGCCGCCGTAGCTAAGACGGGAGACAACGGTCTGTAAAATGAGTAGGGCACTGAGCCTGTGGAGGCTGGGAATACCAGCCAGTGCTAGAGAAGGAATGGCGGGGGAACCTGCAGACTGCTTGCAGAGCAATAGTAGAGAGTAACAAGCCTATACCTCCATTTCCAGGATTGGCATCGGTACACGCGGCCTCGGGTTGATTTTGCAAGATTGGGGGTGGAGGCTGGGAGTGTATAGATGGAGAGTTTGCTTGCGATGTTGGGAAGCCAGCAACGCGTGCGCATCAACCCTTAACCGGTCCCAGTAAACAAAGCGTAGGCAACAAAAATTTCTGAACAATTGTATACGTTGTCTATGCATACAGCTACGCAAGCTTGTTTGTGCTTGTGTATGGGGTTTCTTTGCACCCTATTACAACACGGTGAACTGTAATTCAAGGTAGGCCACCTTCTCTCCCGCAGCTCCAAGCGATTGATGAGCTGAGTTCAGGACGCCTGCAGATTGGGGAGGGCGTTTGGTGTAAGTTACTGCCTCCAAAGTATTTTGCTTCTATTGTTGCTTAAAGTAGTCCTCGGAGGAGGTCATCGAACCACGTTACACACATTATTGACAGTTACTGAGCCCTTTTGCTTGCGTAGCGTTTGGCTACTAGTTCAGTGTCAGGGTTCTTGTGGCCACTTCCGAGACTTGCCAACATTCACCATAACGTACAACTATGCAAGGGCAGTTCATTCGACGGAAAAGACTGGGAACCCACATTCCACAATTCCACATGCAATCAAAAACAAAGATCCTCTTCCGGATGCATCAGCATAAAGGACAATTTGTAGTTTCTTTCTTGGCCAGAAGTGGCCAGCCTGCAAGCGGGCAAAAATGTACGCACCAACTTCAGGCAGGCGATGTTAGGCCCACAGGGGATAGGCATCGTCGGGATATTAGCTCTTTAGCATCCTACAACCCAATTATATATTTTTATAGGACAGATAATATAGGCGTGTTGGAGTTCCTTCGTTCTGCTCGAGTCTGTTCGGGGGCGCAGCTCCTGCATGTGGCAGAACGGGCTTAGCCAGCCCCAAGGATGCCACCAGTGTCTTGTTCGTTCGAGGCAGAGGCAAGCTGCTAGATAGTTAGGTACTTGAGCTAATTTCCACCACAAGTCGTTTTTTCAGTATTATTTTCGATATCTTCTTTGAGTTCCATGCCTATTGTATTGCGCGGCACTAAAGGCGCTGTCTCACTGAGGGGTGCCGCCAGGTGCCGAGACAGCTGAGAACGGCGTCCTCCTGCCCCGTATAATTTGTTAGTTTTTTGTTGGTCCCTTGGGAATTTCTGTAGTGTTGCAGTTTAAGCGAACGGACGGCCAGGAAGCCGTTGGCCCCACTCCTACCCCTCAGCTGCCGCTTCTCCCAGCCCGGCCGCGTGCAGGTTCGGTTGTTTTCTTGTTGGTCCGAACTTGTTGTTCTACATATCATCCAACGCACTCAATGAGGGGTTATCAGAGGGTTTGTGGCTCGCCTGCGCTTCGGGCTGCTGCGGCCTTCATCGTGGCGTTGGCTTGCTCCGCCTACTCGGCTTCGGCAGCGTATTTTTACGTGCAGGAGTCGCAAGATAAATGCTTCATAGAGAGCGTGCCGACTGGCGTAGCGCTTACTGCTTCCTATAAGAACCATGAGAACCCAGGTAAGGTGCAAGCTGGTTTGCGTCTGACTACCGCCGGTGCGAAGTGCCTGCTCGGCAAGGTTGAAGGCTCACAAAAACATGGCGCGACTTTCTCTAAAGTGTTGCGTGCAGTGTTTTCTGATCTTTTGAATTCGTTAGTCTGGTTTTCATACTTTGCTGGCTCAGGCGTAACCTGCAGCATTATCTTCAAGGACCCGACTGGCCGCAGCGCGTACAGCAGGGAGGTGCTTCCTGCAGATGTGGAGGGGAAAGTCACCCACATGACAACGACGACGGGGGAGTATCAGGTTTGCATTTCTTGCGCTTCTTCCAAGTGGTTCAATACGCAGCTACTCAAGTGGTCCCTCTCAATTGAGTTGGGCGACACCGACATCAACATCGACGTAAGTTCCAGACGTGGCAGCAACTTGTAGTTCTTTTCATTTTCCCGCTTGAGCTGTTTGAATTCTTGTCACACCTTCCGTTGCTATCTCTCGAGCTTGTGATCGTTTTGTTGCTTCTCACCTCCCAACTGTCTCCTTTCTTCCGTGGCCCCTTCGGATTTCACATATATTTTGTTGGTCTTTACTTCCTTTTGCCGCCTTCAGGACCTTGCGAAGAAGGATCATGTGAACAGCGTCCACTTGAAACTCCAAGCTATTGCCCGCCGGGTGGAGGCGATGCAAGCAGAGAATGACTATGAGCGTGTGCAGGTATTGCGTGAAAACAGGCTTCAGTTTGTATTTTCATCCAGATTATGTAGGATCGTATGGTTACAGCATCGGGGGAAGCAGAGTAATTCCTTTTGAATATGTGACGAAACTCACATTTGACGCACATGCTGAAATGCCTCCTGTTGTACTGCGCTGTCCTGTGCAGGAGGAAAAGTTCCAGAAGACAAGCGAGGCGATCAACAGCCGCGTCGTGTGGTTTTCTGTGCTGCAACTGCTGCTTTTGTGTGCATGCACCTTAGTGAGCATTTTCTATTTGGTGCGGTACTTCCACGCACACAAAATCATATGAGGCAGCCCCAGCAGGGAAGGAAGCCGAAGATCGGTACCTATGCAGATTTGCTGCTGCAGTCACGTCCAGGAATTTCGGTGTCCCATCATGGATAACAGACGACATCCAGTTGGTGTTTATGCAAGGAGGCGTTTACATGAATTGGAGCGACGGTCATTTGGAGGCTGTTCTCGAGCGTTATATCCGGCGTAGTGCTTACCAGCCACTGCAGTCGCAAGCGATGTTGAAGTGAGAGGTACCGACAAACGCAGCAGTGACGGAGGACGGCTTGCTGCTAGCTGCGAGTCAAAACGAACCAATGCAGAGGGCAGGAGGGTGTTGTGCAGGCAGACGCGGGAGGAGGGAGCACGAACACCGTTTCAGTTCTCAACAAGACCAAAAGTAATTAGAAGTAGCCAGCATCGCTGCTTCCTCGTGTTCGTGCTAATAATGTGTCCAGCTCTTTGAAGGGTCAGCTAGAACCCTGGCTCTATGCATCCATACTGCGTGGCTTGTCGGTAGACTGGGACTCCTTCACGCAAGGAGGCATTTTGACCACAAGCCCGCTTTACGGAGCGGTGAACACGGGGGGCTAAGAAAACATAAGAACGTTCAAAGAAATATATGACGCAGGCATCGCCCACCCGTTCCCACGGAGTCAACCATTTTAATAGTGGGGGGCCTTTGGTGCATGCTACATCCCTGAGCCTGCTCAGCCTACTCGGGGGGCCTTCGGTCCCTTTAATACTGGCTAAGCCACTGCATGCAGCATCTTGCATGCAGCACTGAAGCAAGGAAAGGCGGCAGGTGGAACACCAGACTGCACATTATTCGCTGTGCTTCGTAAACGATTCAACTGCTGTCACATCGGCCATACTACGCCGCGTGTGAAGACCAGCGGAGCTATTCGTGTTGCGCTGCTGCACAGAAGGCGACATTCAGGCTGCAGGAAGTCTAGCCGCTGCTATTGCAATGTCAGGTCACCTGTGAATGCAGGTCTCTGCGCACATGAAGCAGATGCATCCGTGCCAGCATACGCCCGGCACACCGCCTGCTATCTTTATGCAAAGACACCACACGAATCCCCCACGTCTCTTGAGCCTTGCGCACTGTGGAAACATCTAAAAGCCACTAAACCACAGGCCATATACGGGACTATGCATACATGCAGTCCTTAGGCGCATGTACACGATGCCTCTGCTGAATGCGTGCAGCTCCTACATCCTCATATTAAAGAGTACTGCTTTGGCCATAGCCCGTATGTACCGCATGTACTTCACTGCAACGCGTAGCATTCCTCCTGTGAATTGTGCAGAGGTACTAAAGTGACTCTAGAGACCTGTGTGAAAGAAGACGCTCGTCAGGTGTACAGACATCTTACGGTGTTGCAACAAATAATGCAGAGCTCTGCCTCTTGATGCCTTGCCCTATCTGGTGTGGCAGCAGCACCTAATGCATGTGCACCAGGATGAATGGCGGCTACAGTTTCTCCCGATGCTGCTGCTGCTGCTACTTCTGCTGCAGCTCTTTTGTGTTGCGATTCTTGAATATCTTCATGTTATCGCGGCATGCTCCCATCTGCAGAAGCGCCTCCACTCATCAGCGGGTAGCCGCGAACTTTCGTGGCCCCCTGCTTTGGTGTAGGACTCAGGGAAGCTGGTGGCCCCTTGTCTTGAGTTGCTGGAGCCTGGAACGGGTCTTCAAGAGGCCCCCCGATTCTGTAAAAGTGCTCGCTGACTCTCTCAAGTGTGAGTTTCATGTCGCACATAAGTGGGGGGCCCACAGCTGAGGCTGCTGCCGCTGCTGCTGTAGAAGAGGCCAGTGGGAAGTAGACCTCCTCTGAAGGGGGCCTCTGTTCAGGGTCGTCGCTGAGCCAGGTATGGGGATGTCAAGGACCATCGTGAGGCAGGTAGACCATTCCCACCTTGATGCATCGAAACTGAAGAAAGACATTGGTTATGCGCCAGCAGGATGAGCAGCCAAAAGCTTTGCGCGAAAGAATTTCTTCATGGCCATAGGCTGCTATTTTTTTGGAGGGCAAATGCTCAGCAGCAACAAAGCACAACCGACCAAACAAAGGATGAAGCGTTGTGGTTGGACAACCTAAGTAGTTAAGTGCTCCCAGCGCCCAAGGCGTCTGCAGCCTTGTAGAATTATTTCCTAAGAAGAAAGATAAAGCGATATTAACGTGAAAAGATTAATATCGTAGGCAAAACGAGAAAACAACAGGATAGCCAAGCGAGTCAGAGGGAAGGCCTCGGTAGAGCGACTCGCCTGGGGCCCCCCTGCCCCATCCGGCGGAGTTGTCTTCATTCGCCGGCGTATGGAAGAAAAGCCTTAGAACTTAAGTTGAACCATTTATTATTCAATTTCCAACTAAAACTTTTGAACGCATCCTTTTGAGTCTAACAGTCTGCAGCTGCGAGAGCGCCTGCGGCTGCTGGCGTCGAGTGTCGCGGCTGCCTGCTATTTCTGTACACTGCAGGATTAGCGCCTTGCTGTCTGCACTCCAGTTTTTGTAGCTGGAATTCAATTAAATGAATCACCTGCTCGCAATGGATCCAAGAAGATGCCACCACCCTGCATTTGTCTGTTTCAGCCGCGGCTGTTATTCCCGTACGACGACTACCGGGGCCCCTTGCGCTCTGTAGCGCTGATATGCTTGGGGTTGTGCGCGGAGGTGTTGTGTATGTTTTTTTGTTTCCTTTGGGGTGTTGTCTGCGTACACCGTAGCTTGTCAGCGGAGCACTGGGCTTTGGTGCCGCTGCCTCTAGTTGTGTTTGACTCGTTGGTAATATCTGGCGGTCTTTGCTGTTTCTTGCGCTCCTATGCGTGGCTTCTCCCCTCAGAGAAGAGTCTGCGCATTATTCTTTTGCTCGGTCTGTCCTCTCGCTTTCTTCTCTCCGTCTTGTTTTCCCTGCACATGGTTGGTGTGGTGCCATTAGGGGCTTTGCTGGGGGCCTCCATCGCAAGCTACTCCTCTGGCACACTGCTAAACATGCGCAGAAATGATGCTTACACCTGGGCACGTCTGCAGTGCTGGGACTTGGTGGTGTTGTTACAGCTGACCACCCTCTGGCTCCAAGACGCCTCCTCACCTCTGCCGAAATCTCTTTCATCTTTCCTTGCAAACGCATTTGCCTGCACATGGCCTCTTTGGCTATTCGCAGCAGGCCACCTCTGCTGCTGCCTGATTTTGGGGCTGTTGCTGCTGCGAGACACAGTACTGCAGCAGAACACCGTCACACGCGTGTTGGTGCATGTGTCGGAGTTGCATGCAGTCGCTTTCTTATTGTCGATCGTAGCCTTTTCGCAGTGGCTGTCTGCACATCTAAACTCGCGGTTCGTTGTATTTGTCTCTGCTGGTGTTGCATCCTTTTTCCTCTTAATGCTCTTTGCGGCCTTTGTCTCCATATGCTTCATGGCCAACCACACGCGGTCCTTCGGAGACGACGTTGAACAAAGGGGCTCCTCAGAGGGGGGTCCCTTCGCACTGCCCTCTTCTTCTTCTACAGCAGCAGCGGCAGCAGCCTCAGCTGTGGGCCCCCCACTTATGTGCGACATGAAACTCACACTTGAGAGAGTCAGCGAGCACTTTTACAGAATCGGGGGGCCTCTTGAAGACCCTTTCCAGGCTCCAGCAACTCAAGACAAGGGGCCACCAGCTTCCCTGAGTCCTACACCAAAGCAGGGGGCCACGAAAGTTCGCGGCTACCCGCTGATGGGTGGAGGCGATTCTGCAGATGGGAGCATGCCGCGACAACATGAAGATATTCAAGAATCGCAACACAAAAGAGCTGCAGCAGAAGTAGCAGCAGCAGCAACATCGGGAGAAACTGTAGCCGCCATTCATCCTGGTGCACATGCATTAGGTGCTGCTGCCAATCCAGCTGCTGCCACACCAGATAGGGCAAGGCATCAAGAGGCAGAGCTCTGCATTATTTGTTGCAACACCGTAAGATGTCTGTACACCTGGCGAGCGTCTTCGTTCACATACGTCTTTAGATCCACATACACTGCGATGCACTGCAATTTCAATGGCATATATGGAGATGCATGCATTCCACAGAGATATCGCTTACATACGCAAAATGTACTGCTTTGTCAGAAAGTAGCTTGGGGTATAAAGAACTTTGGGGTTTCATTCGCTGTCTTTGCATGCATTTAGATTTTTCATGCGCTGTCTTTGCATGCAGGTAGCGAGTGCTGTGCTGCTGTTCTGCGGGCACGGAGGTCTCTGTTACACGTGTGCTGAGACCTGCTTCCACAGGTGACCTGACACCCCAGTAGCAACGATAGCAGCATCAGCGTCTGCTGCTGCTGCGATTGCTGAAGCTAGAGTCGGTGGCAATGCTGCTGCCGCTTGGAGTGAAGATTTGCATACCGGCTGTCGTGTGTGATTAAATAGCGCATGGAAAGTTGCTCGCATGATTTGCTGTTGCATATATGAACTGCATGCATGCATTCATTCGTGTGGGAATGCATGCAGAAGCCGCCTGTGTCCGACCTGCCGTTGCCCCGTAAAAGGCGTACTGGAGCTGAACGAGGAGCAGGCGAGCCAACGGCGGCAAGGAGCACAGCTCGAGGGAGTGGTGAGGGATGTCGCCAGCTAAGCATGGAAGCATGCTGCTGCTGCTGCAACATGCTGCTGTTGTTGGTGCAGTTGCCTCCGACGTTAGAGATTTTGGCGTGCCGCTACTGGTAGATTCCGTCACTGCGGCTTCTGCACTGCGGGAGGCGCGTCAGCACGTCAAGCCAGCCCAACAACATGAGGATGCAGCTGCAGCTGCACCAACCGCAGCTAAACCACTGGCCCAATTGCAGCAGACGGGAGAGCAACAGCAATGAATCCGCGTGTGCATCAAAACATTACCTGGCTTGTGCTGGGCATGGCGGACCTATGGCATTGAAGCAGCAGCATCAGGAGCACCAGCGGCAGTCGCAGCAACCCAACGAGCGTCAACAACCATCTGCAGCCGGAGGAACAGCAGCAACAACAGCAACATCAGCAGCAGCAGCAGCAGGTTTTGCTGCTGCTGCTGCTGCTTTCTCTGACAGCAGACGTTGTGATGCCTCAACAACAGCCTCCTCATCAGACAGCAGCAGCAGAAGCAGCAGCAGCAGTAGTAGCCAATCAAACAGAAGCAACAGCAGCAACAGCAGCAGCTGCACTGGCAGCAACGTAGATAATGATGATGCAGGAGACAGTGGTACCTTTTGCTGCGTATGTTGGAGCTGCAGCAGCAGCGCATTGAATTGTTTGCTGCGCTGCAGTTGCTGCCTGGTGTCAGTACACCGTCATTGTTATTGTTCAATTCCTTATACAGCAGCACAATCAAGAGGAGTAGGCTTAGTAGGAGGTAGTATAGGTGCAGCAGCAGCAGCAGCAGCAGCACCTAATGGAGAAGGATGACTGTGCAGCGCTGCGACTGGGAAAAAAGACTCGTGGGGCTGCAGCAGCAGCGCAGATGTCTTAGTTTATCTACTGCTGTTTGTTGTGTATGTGGTAAGAAAGGAGAGACATTTAAGAGGGCATTATCTCTTCATCGTGTACGTCAAATGCTGCAGCAGCAGCAGAAGCAACAAATACTGCAACAGCAGCATGGACTGCAGCAGCAACAGATGCAGCAGCAGCAGTAGCAGCAGCAACAGATGCAGCAGCAGCAGTAGCAGCAGCAGTGGGATGCAGAAGCAGCATCAAGAAGTGATTGTGTAGAGATGATTCATCTACAATGTACTTTATGGTTGCTTCCTGTTGCACAGTGTATAGACACGACTAGAGCCATGGTCATGAGCAGCAGAGCAGCAGCAAATGCTTATGCAACAGCAGCAGCAACAACAGCAGCTACAAGGAGATGGGTTTGATGTAGATATTGATCAAGGGAAGATGTCTGCTGGCGGTGCTGCTGTTGCTGCTACTCCTGCTGATGCTGATGCTGCACCTGTACAGAGGCTGCTGCCAGGGTTTGTTTGCTTCTCCAAAGCTCCTGTTGCTGTTTGCTGCGTCTGTCAAGTAGGTGTAGGGCTAGTAAGGCGTTGCTGCTGCAGCAGTAGCAGCAGCAACAGCAGCAGCAACAGCAGCAGCAACTACTACTGCAACAAATACTTTCATCCTTATTGTGCGTGGCTCATTGGTTTCTATGTAAAAGTTCGCTGCAGCCAAGGACCATTCCCTTTAACAGATCATCATCATAGTCACCAGCAGCAGCAATTGCTGCTGTTGCAGCACAGAGCAGGCTCTGTAGTAGATCTAGATGAGGCAGGACCATCTCCTGCTGCAGAAGGAGACACATCTGACGACAAAACAGCAGCAGCAGCAGCAGCAGGATACAAAAACAGCAGCAGCAACAACAACAGCAGCAGCAGTTCTGTGCAGCGTATAGGACAGACAGAAGGTGTGCTGCTGGAGCAACTCGTTGCTGATCTCTTCTGTACTTAGCATGCACCTACCTTCCTATGCTACTAACAAAATGTATGTATTGTCTCCTTTTACTTGTCCCCTTTTGTCTCCTTTTTTGTCCCCTTTTATTTGTCTCCTTGTCTCCTTTTGCTTGTCTCCTTTTGTCTCCTTTTTATTAACTGTCTCCTTTTATTTATTTATTGTCCTTTTAGTATGAAGTGTCTCCTTTTATTTGTTTCCTGTGTCTCCTTGCATTGTATTGTCTCCTTTTTTCCCCTTTTTTTGTCTCTTTGGTTTCTTTTCAATGTCTTCCAGTTGCTGAAGTTTAAATGCTGCTGCTGCTGCTTTTGCTGCTGCTGCTGCTGATATGTACCGGCGGCGAGAGCAGCTGCAATGTCTCTATCAGAAGGAATATCCTAAGTAAGCCTGCCTATGGTGCTGCACCTGCAGACAAGCCTGCTGCAGTTGCTGCAGTTGCTGCTGCTGCTGCACCTGCAGAGGCATCATCATCTGCCAGCAGTGCCAAACGAAGTGGTAGCAGCAACAGCAGCAGCAGTAGCAACAACACGAATAAGGCCGCCAGCAGCAGCACCACCACCACCAAATAACGCATGCTAAAGGTGGAAGCAGATGCAGCTAGAGGGATTGCAGCAGAAGGAAAGGGAGCAGCAACAGCAGCAGCAGATGATACACTAGATGATAACCCTATCTCTGTAGATGCATATGCAGACGATGTCTGCGCCGACTCGTCATAACAGCAACAGCTGCAGCGCCCAGGCTAGCTAGCTAGGCATCTTGGTAGCTAACCAGCTAGCTACTAACAGGTCTACCCATGAGGCTAGCTAGTCAGCTAGTTAGCTAGCTAGCTAGCCATCAAGCTAGCTAGCGATATAGCTATAACCCCAGCTAGCCAGCTAGCTATGAAGCTAGTCGTGTAGCTATAAAGCTAGCTAGCCAACTAGCTACAAACCTAGCTAGCTAATTAGCTAGCTAGCTAGCTAGCTAGGAGGACAGAATTCGTTTATTTTCTGTCTAGTTTGATTGTTTGGGCGGGTTTAGCGGTCTAGTAAACCCTAAACCTATATATATATATATAATATATATATATATATATATATATATA